>RJWT010040443.1:0-12494 GCA_004365215.1 Cuniculus paca
GCTTCCTGGTAGGGTTCTTGTTCCTACAGTCATATTTGTATGTTTCCTTGAATATTTTCTCCCTCATTCACAAACTATATGAAGATAAGGATAAGATCTGTGTTGCTGAACTTTGCATTCATAATTGAGCATATTTACTGAATGTAGCAGCATTTAGTAAATATTTGTGGAATGATGTGAGATGAATAAGTGCAAGCTTGATCTGTGATAGCTTCATGTGTTGGCGTCAAGACCTGGTAACTATTTTGAAATGGTGCGTTGTAGATTTCTTTAGAGTCAGGAAGGTTGTCTATATTGTATGAACAGAAAGCACATAGGCAAGGAAGGACAGACTTTAGAATTTTAATTTTGAATTGGAGAGAACTGGGGAGCCACTTTAGGTTTCTGAAATAAAGGGATAGAAGTCAGACCGTCAAAACAGTTGAATGCAATGAAGGTCTCTTTCTTTAACCAGTTACGATATTTCACTTCAAAACAGATCCCCTGCCATTGAAAAGCTGCCATGCTTTCATTCGTTGGAAAGTGATGAAGTTAGATAAATGATAATGCCCTGTCTTTGTTTGTTCCTCAGTCAGAAAACCTCAGCCTTAAATGTTCCCCAGTGCAAACTTCCACTGAATAAACATGGAGTGTGTTGTTTTACAACAGGCTGCTCCATGAAACTGCAGCAAATTTGGCACTGCTGAGCATTTTAGGAGTGGGAAGCAGAAAACATCAACTACAAAAAGCCAATGAAACGACTTATGTCCCTGTAATGCTTAATGGAGAACTCTGCGTAAAACGAAAGTTGTTCCTCTGACTTTAGGCAAAACTTGTTCATTCCAAAGGCTAGGAAAAGTCAGATTTGTACATAATCTCCTTGTTTTCAATGACACTTTATTAACTTTTCTTTATTCCCTCTCCCTTTTTCCATTCTTCTATGTTTTACATCTTTATTTTCCAACTGACTAACTTTTAAAAAAAGTCAGTGAGAACAATCTGGTTTTTCAATTTTGATAGGTTGATTTGAGGTGTCAAATACTATTCTAAATTTTAAAATTGAGAAAGTTCCATGTAACAACCTGAAAAATACAACTACCTAACATAAAGTTAATTAACATTTCCAAATTGCTACTGTTGGAGGTTGATAAGCTCCAACTATGAATTCTTCAGCTCAAAGCTGAGTAAGTTACATAAAAAAGACACTGAAAAGGAAAAATTGACTAGTGAGTTATATGGAAGGTGCATAAATGATGTCTGTGTAGCCCTAACTTTGTCAATTTGGTCAGTTTATTTAAAGAATCAGGCATTAAAAGTATTTAGTATTGTGTAAAATTTAGGTACCCTGGGAAAAAAGGAATAATATTAAGATTATTTTATCATATTTATTTCTGTAATTTAATTTTGAGCTAGATGTCTGGCTTACATGTATCCACACCTTTTTTATAAAGAAAATTATGGCAGGCATATATGCCTATAATCCCTGGACTCAGAGACTGAGGCAGCAGAATTGCAAATTCCAGCCCAGCTTGGACAATTTAGGAAGCTAGTGAAACCCTATCTCAAAATAAAAATTAAGAAAACCTGGGGATGTAGCTCAGCATGAAATCCTTGGGCTCAGTCCCAAGTAAATGCAAGCACATGCACACACACACACACATAAAGACACACACACACACACACACACACACACACACGGAAGAAAAAGCAACCTAAACATTGCTAAGAAAGAAACCTACATACTGCTAAATAGAAAGACATATCTCAAAGTTTATTACAAACCATAGTATTTGAGTTCATGCAAAAGGAACATCAAGCTCACCTCTGCATCAGTCAGGATAGCTGATCATGCTGAAGTAACAACCTCAACATTTTAGTGGCTTACAACCTCTAATGTTTAGTTCTCTCCCATGCGGCATGTCCTACAGAACTGCTAGCCCTCACCCGCCCTCTGAGATACTACCCCACAGGGCTAGCTCTCCAGAACATTGCCCACTAAATAAATGAAAGAAAGAATGTCGCCCTTAAGGCTTCCATAATCAGTTACTCTCCTTCTTCATCAGCTAGAACAAGGTATGTGGTCATACTTACATTTCATAGGATGGAGTATAAGGATTCCTTTGGATCCTACTATTATTCCTCAGGATATTAATATCCCTCAAATATTTGGAAATGGACTACCAGATACTCTTCCATTTTTTGATTACTAAAATATCTAAAGAATTACTAAAGAATTAAGCAAGAGGACCATGACCACCTGCAAACTTGGGATCGGATCTAGATTTGGTTACCATTTGTGTCAGTTGATTGATAATTTGATTTAAGAACCCTAGAGAAATGATTGGATTATGGGATGCTGTCCTGTCCACTGGTGTTCATAGCTGAGTGTGCTATGATGGTAGGGCTTAGTTGGAAAAGGTGTGGCCACTGGAGTTGTGCCTTTGGAGGGTGTGTCTCTCACTGATGCTCTTCCACTATACTCTGGTTCATGAAGTGAGAAGCTTTGTTTGCTCTACCACACTCTTCTGTGATGATGGTGTTGACTTGAAACAAGCCAACTATGGAATGAACCTCTGAAACTATGAGCCAAATAGACCATTTCCTCTTTTAAGTTATTTGTATCAGGCATTTTGTCCCAGCAATGGGAAAACCAAGCAATACACCACTGATATCCAATACCTGTCTACAAATGTGTAGACATGCCATTGTAGCCACAGAGTCACAAGATAGAAATCAGGGTCTCACTAGGGTCTGTGTCCTGCCATGGTATCACTTGGGCACACTTAGCATATTCTCTTCTTGGGTCTACAGATCCAAAATATGCTTTTTAAAAAAAGTTTTCTGTATCGATCAGTGTTATGGTTTATGGATGGGATGTCCCCCCAAAGCAGCATGGGGTCAAGGGGGTGGGCTGTTTGGAGGCAGCTAAATCTAGAGCTTGTGGTTGGCTGGGATTAAGGGTGTGAGTACCTAGGGTGGGTAACCTGCATACAATATAAGAGACAGAAAGAGGCCTCTCTCTCTCTCTCTCTGCCTTTCTCTCTCTTGTTTCTTTTGTTGTCTTCTGCCCACCATGAATTGCTCTCCTCTGTGAAGCCACCCTGTGTTAGAGTCAGCTGTTTATGGACTGAAACCTCTACAAACTGTGAACTAAATAAACTTTTCCTGCTTTAACCTTGGGTGTCAGGTATTTTGTCTCAGTCATGAGGAAAATAACTAAAACAATCAGGATTTAGTCATAGATGCAGAACCACCATAAATTGGATGCAAGAGATTTATTATAGGAATTAGAAGTAAATCCGTGTGGGAGGACCTGGGAAAATGAAGGTCTAGAAAGGAAGTTGGAGGTGCAGCAGAGTGACAATTCACTTCCTATAAGCTACACATGTCCAGGAGATTGTGTAAACATGGAAAGTGTAGCCCCAATTCACCCTGTGCTGGTTTATAGCCACCTCTAATCATTATGATCTTCAAGTTGTTAAGACTCTACTTTGCCTTTGCCTTTGCCTTTCAAATCTAACTTGGAAACTGCACTGGATGGGATTCCATAAATGTAGTTCCAGTTTAACCAAGGAGAGAAAATATGACCCCTCACACATTGCAAGGAAGAGGCTTCACGCTATATATACCAAGTCAGTGAATTTCCTCCTGCTGCTGCAACAAATTATCACAACTTAGTGGTTTATAAGCATATATATTTACTGTTTTATAGATCTCGGGTTCAGAAATCTGAATTAGGTCTCAGGGCTAAAGCCTAAGTGTTAGCAGTTCTGTGTTCCGTCTGGAGCCTCTTAAAGGAGAATGCGTTAGTTATCTTTTCAAGCTAATACAGGATGCTTGTGTTTCTCAAGTTGGGCTATGTCACTCCATGTTCTGCTTCCGTCTTCATATCTTCTTTTCTTGCTTTCCCATAGGACTCCATTACACCCATCTCCATAATCCAGGATAGTCTCTCCTTTCTCAGGCCATTAATCATATCTGTGAAGCCCTTTTCACCCATGGAAGGAAATATATTCACAAGTTCTTAGAGTAGGATATGGACATCTTTGGAAGCCATTATCCAACCTATCATAGACGTCACACGATTGTGATGGTCTATAGTAGGGATTGGTAAAATAATAGCCTATGAGCTAAATCTGTCCCATTGCCTATTTTTACAAATAAAGTGTTATCAGAAAACAAGCCCCATTCATTTACACATTACTTATGAATGTTTTTTGCACTATGATAGCAAAATAGAATAGTTGTGTATAAGACCAAAGGACCAAGCCTATGATATTTACTATTACCTTTTATGGAAACTTTCCTGACCACTGGTCTGTAGTGCAAAGACTGATTTATTAATCTACAGTAAGAATCTTACCTGCAGGAGACCCAAAACTTTCAGATCTCTGAGACAGCATTTTATCTCCCCATAGTTAAATCTACATGTAGTATTAAATCTCATATAAATTGCAGTAAGGTTAAAGGCAATGCAAAAAAAAATTGTTTCTACTACTTGTAAAACAGTAACACAACAGCAAAGAATGTATGATCACAGAGGCCACAACCAGACGGTGCCACATGGGGTCCCTCACCAGAGCTAGATGCTCATGACTAAGTGTAAGGTAATCCTTTCCCCGGGACAGAGCTGTAGATACCTTTAGTGCACTCACAGAGTCTCTCTTCAGACTCCCTTTTTAATACTGAAACTCACAATCTTTCTCCTTTCTGCGTAAAAAAAGAATCAATTAGGCTACAGCCACACACTTTTCACCATACGTAGAATGGGAGCATTACTTTAAGTTCTTCAGCTACTCTGGCAAAACAAAGCTAGAGTTTAGCATGGATTAAAAAGAAACCCTATATAAGGATCTATCTCATTTATTTTAGGTTCATTTTACACAATTTTATTCTCAAACTCAATACATCTCTGAATCCCATGCTGTGTCACCTACAGATGAGTGTTGCTTGACACGGCTTACAGGACATAGCGGTGTTCAGTTCTCAGTCATACCCTCACTTGGTTTGCTCCAACTTGGGAAATGCTTATTTTCTCTCTATAGGAAACAAATTCATTGTCACCTTATGGGAAATAAATTCATTAATGAGGTTTTCAATGCACAGTTTTAACCTGCTTATGTGATTTACCTCTCCAGGTCTTGTGAGGCAAAAGTAATTTTTCAGGTTAAACAGTAATTGGTCAAGATTTTTTCCTTTAACTCAAAACACTTACAAACAATACAGATCCTATCAACTGTCAGTAAGACTTTTCATAAAGAAAAGCCAAGGTGTATCCTCTAGAATTGCAGTAACTTTTGATGGATATGCAAATGCAAAGTGGTGTCTTGAATTCTGCCTTATCTTTAATTTTGTTTTATCATTCGTTGCTTAGCAGCATACAGGAAAAGAGCAAGAACAGGAAGTAAACTGCCTGGATTTCAGCTCCCCATTGGCTAACAGTATCGCTTCAGCAAACTATTTAATATTCTGAGCCACAGTTTTTTCATCTCTAGAATAGAGGTAGTAATAGCTCCTTCCCCAAGTGCAATTTTAAGTGTTAGATGAATTAATATATTGAAAATACTTATAATAGTACCTGAGAATATGTACATTAATTAGTTCTTTCATTCATCTAACAACAAGGTACTTGTAATCATCGCAGTAGTTCCGTGAGGTAGCTATAATAATCTTTTTTTTTAACAGACAAACAATATCGGAACAGTTAAATAACTTGCTGTGTTGCAAGCCTAGAAAATTATGGAGCTAGAGATACAATTCAGTCTGTATGATTACAAAGCCCAAAGTTGTGGATTCACTCACCATTTGTCAAACATGAGCCTTGAATTATTAACCATTTAGGACAAAGCATGACTTTTTTTTTTTTTTTTTTTTAGCAATTTAGAATCTGGTAGTTGAGTGAAAACAATGTGGAAGTAATTCAGGTAACTGGAGCCCCAGGGAATACATTACTTCAGCAAATTACAGTCTAGTTTTCCAGAGATCTTTGAATATTTTCCTAAACTTTAAAATTATTTAACTTGTATAGAATGCTCTGTAAAATATATTAATCATTTCTCTTTTCTTAAATAGATTATACTGAACATGATTTAGATTACATTAGTAACTTAGTCATTTGTCATTATGAACCTCATTTTTATACTGTATTCTAATACAAGCATATTCCGAGGATTTGTTTTATTAAGTATATTATTGGCTTGGACTTTCATGTGTTTATAAGGTCCTATGCTTGATTTGTAAAGTCTTTGATGTCTCCTTTGTCTTTGTTAATATCCCTATGTCTGTTTGGACTTTAAATTTCCACCAGAAAAGTTTCTTTATCAAGTATAACTGGGCCTTTTAAAACTCCTTGTAGAATGGGAGTCATCACCTGGCCAGTCTTGGTGGTATTTCAAAATTTAACAATTAGGCATTTATTGAGAAGCATATGAACGAGGTGATTTTAAGTTAGATCTTACAAGACAGAGAAATGACTGAGACTGGGTACCGTTTAATCCTTGAAAAGTTTGGGCTGGTGGGCGCAGTGAGGTGAGAGACTAAAGCAAGCCTTGATGATCAAGCTTTTGTTTTTGTGTTTTTGTAGTGCTGAGAATGGAATCCAGGGCCTTGACTACACTGGGCAAGTGCTGTACCTCTGAGCTATACCCCACCCCAATGCTGTTACCAGTTGGCCCACAGTTACTGTTCCCTATAGTTCCTAGGACAGGAAGCTAAGTTACTTTTGACTATTGCCAATATTAAATTGGGCAAGTATATTTGATCCCAGAGTTGTATGGTACAAGGGCAGAAAAGTACATTGGTTTAGTTTCAAAGTTGCTTGGCGACTTGGTGCTTTGTATTATGGGATGGGAAACTTAGAAACATGGAGTCAACAGAGTCAAAAACCTAAATGGGAATCAAAGAAATTCACTCACACAGATGAGGTTTTTTTTTGTTTGTTTGTTTTGTTTTGCTGCACCTGGGATTGAACTCACGACCTTGCGCTTGCCGGGCAGGCACTTAGACTGCTGAGCTAGATCCCCAGCCCTTGTCATTTTGAGACAGGGTCTCACTATGCCGTTCAGGCTGGCCTTGAGCTCACTTTGTAGCCCAGGCTGGTCTCAAACTCACAACAATCCGCCTGTCTCAGCCTCCTGAGTGCTGGGATTACAGGCGTGAGCCACCACGCCTGGCCACAGATGAGTTTTTACTTGGACTTGTGATATTCATTTTAAAAATCCAAAGGCACCTTTTTTCCTTAATTTCTGGATGAGTTCCTAATATCGGATAGGCAACATCATCGACTAATTGAGCTTCTACTAGGTATCTGTTACTACCTTGAGGTTGATAAAATTATAAGTCCTTTTTTAGAAGTGAATTAAAGAGATTTTAAAACAATCATACGAAGTAGTGCTTATGGTTTTTCTTATTTTTTATTTATACAGTTTTTATTGAGTTTTTAAAAATAACTCTTAATCTCCTTTTCTTTTGCGATTGAAAATGTATAAAGTGAAGCAATTTGAACCCACCCCCTTTTTTTTTTGCCATGACATTTTGCATGTCTGAGGATTTTGTTATACTTTAAAAAAATAAATATATTACCTTGTTTTACAGCCCTGGAGCTATTTTCTTGTTAATGTAAATAGGAATTTAGTGTGGATTACAAGAAAGGCAACATTATAGAAGAAGTCTAAAGTATATAATTACAGTAATACCTAATTTGAAATGTGTATTATTTTACATCTGCAATCTGTCAATTGGGGAATAGTAAAAAAGGGTTAAAGCTTCTAACTGTACAGTAGCTAGCAGACTGAAAATAAAATGAATTCATCTTACATTACTTAAAACTTTTAGCTACTTATAGTAATTTAAACCAGTTGAAAAATGAAAATACATGCTCCCCCAGCAAAAAATCCTTTCTAAGAATTATGTTTGGTCTCTGAAATACAGATCAAACAAGAATTTTGAAGTCTCATTAACCATGGACTTTTCAGTGAGGCAACATAGATATTGTAGACTTGGATTTATTTTGAAATGACAGAAATTCCCTAACAAGATTTGAAGCCTGTCTTGGTTACTCCTATCAATGCTTATTTTTCTTTTCATTTTTTCCAGTTACATATTTAGTACTATACATTGTTGGCATCTGGCCCAGGAAAAGAACCTATTTAAAAAAAAATGTTTTCTTCAAACTTATACACTAAAAAGTAAGTTTAAATTTTATTGTATAATTAGCAGTTTTTATTCAGGTAGAATCTGTAGAAACCATCGTGTGGATGACAAGGATGCCTCTTTCTCTTAGCTAATTGTCCTACTCTCAACTAGAATGTAGATATTAATATATGTGCATATACACATCTTACTAAATATAAGGGACAAAAAGCAAACATTCCCTCACAGCTGAACCTTAGGATGTCCATATTTGTGAAACACCAGATGAGACAGGCAATGATCTAATTTATGTTATGTGGCATGAATTTTAATAAAGCCTACTTAGTCACACAAATGCCAAAATGAGAGACAAATTGGAGCCTCTAGGGGCAAACAGAGGTGACTCTGCTCTGTTGATTTATGAGTATGGAGTCATGGAATTGATTTCAGCAACATACAAACAGCACTTGCTGGGCACCTCGGTGCAGGGCACCGAAGCTGAGCACTTTGGATACAGAAATAAAAGGCTCTCATGTTTGACATTTTCATACAATTGAAAAGAAAGTTAACTAAACAGAGACAAGTAATAGAGGAGGGAAAAATGTTGATTACTGCCAAAATGTAGCTAAAACTATGATTTACACACAAAGATAAAATGTACATGTGCCAAAGATCTTTTCAGCTCACTGATAAATGAGAAAACCAGTGTAGTGATGGAATAAGTTCAGAAATACTTGAGGAGCTAAATATTTATAGGCAACTCCATAAAGGGATATTAAAATAAAATTTCTAGATTAAATAAAAGACTGGTTTATGTCCTACAGGACAATAAGGCTTAACTGCTAGAAATTATCATTTCACCTGGATAATTATTTGTGTTTCTCTTGAATAAAAATCTACAAATTGACACTAAATTTGGGATCTGTTATCAGCAGCAAACAAGGAATTGAACAAAGTATATTCCTATGCATGGTTCTTTGACCCTATATGACATTGTGCTGCTCATCTTTTTTGTCTTATTTTTCAATTTTGGAAAAATGTTTAAATCACGTGCAGGAACAGTAGTGCTATAGTTTAGATCATGACTGGAAACCTGAGAGTCCAAGTCAGATAAAGTGAAGGTAGCCCTTCCATAATGATGAGGAGACAATATCTCATAAAATAAAGGGTTGGGCTGGGCTGCAAAAGAATAAGTAGGAAAAAAGGGAAAATGGTGTTTTATTTTGAAACAAGGACTTAGAAGTTGCCTTTGCTAACAAGCACTAACTATGCACTTAGCCCTGCAGATGTAAGAGAAAAGGCATGATAAAAACTTGGCCTCTCTGCCGCCATTTTGTGTCTGTATCTTTCGCTGAGTCATTATCTTCTGAATCCACCTCAGATTCCAAGAGCAAAAGGCCCAATGGATATACATCTAATGACAAGTTTCAAACTATACCAAGAGGGGGCAGGAAAGAGAGGTAATAGTGGAAATGATCAAATTATCTTCTATGAATGTTTAAATATGCCCAAATCAAATCTGTTATTCTGTAAAACTAACATGTGCTAAGAAAAGAGGAGGAGAGTAGTAGAGGAGGAGGGAAAAATGTCAAAACAGTTGCTACCCACAAGGTATAGCAACTGTTGTTATCACCAACAAAGCCCTACACAGTCATCCTGAGAAATCGGATGAACATTTGACAGACTGTTTAACTAACCATGTTACAAGCGCCTATTCTTTTCCTGTCCCATTTAAACATGAAGTTCTCAGTATCCCTGAAGAGGGCTGAGGATGCTTCAGGCACCCTTGTTTTAATCACATGGCTATACTGACGAAAATTCCTTCTCTACTGTTCACCACTACCTTTCCTGTTTGGCTTTCGTTGCAAGTGGCTGTAACTGATTTGTTGGAGACCTCAGGATTGAGTCTCTGGCCTAGACCTCGGTGCTTCATGAGGGGTTACAAATTTACTTTGGTGACAGATGGATCACTGTTTCAGGACCAATTTAGGAAAGATTTATTTGGCTTTTTGTCACATTTGTTGTGGTCATAGTTTTTAAAGATTCAGTGCAATCAAACTCAGAATTTCAGATCAATTGTTTTTAAAGCCATAAATTCATATGTCAGAAAATTTAATTTTTTGCAAAGAAAATGCCAAGGACACTGAAAACGGAATATTGTAGAGACAGAGATGATGTTGGATCCACCCAGGTATCAAACCTGACCAGTGCCTCTGACCACTGAAATTTCCTCTGGTAATGCCATTGGGTTCTCTCTGTCTCTGTCTCTGTCTCTCTCCTCTTTATCCCTTTCCTCTCTTGTCTCTGATGTGGAATGAAATCTGGGAGCAATCACAATTTATGTTTCACAAGCTAAGCTAAGTGCATCTGAAAAAAGAAACGTCTAAGTTTAGTTTTTCTTCTTAGACTGTAGGCACTGGATGGGATGGAATGGAAAGAAAACAGAATGAATTGGAATCTCTTCTGAAACACTTATTTTTGGTGTAAAGTAGTTGAGTAATAGTAATACAGATAGTACAACTGGAGCTATGAGACCACTCCTCTCCACTCCTTTTAACCTGGGCAACTCTCCCGGGACAATCCCTGGACCTTTGCTCTCAGGCCTACTACCTATGGCTGAGATTAGAAAGACAAACACCCGGAATATTCTGAAATTCCAAACCAGGACGCATGTGAGCCAAACCAGCTGACTTGACCTACAATAGCCTTTCTTCACTTAAAGCTTGCTATAGGTTCATACATATGAAGTGCATCTCATGCATACAGTTAGAGTGAATTATAGGAAAAGTTATGCACACTACATATGGCTGACATGACTCAGCACCCCGTCAATCACATTGTCAATCATGCTCTGAAAGAACCAATGAAAAGTGACCTAGATCCAGCAATGTTTTAAATTCTTTAACCTAATTCCCTCAAGTGCTTGTGCCATTTTCCTTTCCAACAGCACAAGCCTGCTCACTCTGAGGATGCCTTGCCTTTTAAATGTCATTAAACTGTAGTGCTTTTTCCTTACTGTCGTGTGCCCTGTCCAATTCTTTGTTCATAGAGCACAAGAACCTGGAAACCTGTCCCAGGACCCCAGGACCCCATTACCCATGGTAATAATAGTGCTCTTCCAACTATCTGCAAGACCCTGGATTGTATCCCTAGCACTGAAACAAAAAATATATTGGCCAGTGGTTTAGCTCAGCACAAATGCCTGCCTGCAAGCACGAGGTCATGAGTTTGAAAAAAATTTATTTAGCACCATTTTTTTTCAATATTACTTTCACAAGTCACTTCCAGAAATGTTTATTAATTTAATATTTCTAATTAACAGAGCTTTCCAACAGGCAGTAAACTATGTGCCATTGGGGTTATTTTGAAATTTTTATTATCATTAATTCCAAGGTGGTAAGACTGGACTACCCCGCAAACCATCGACTTGCTATATGAGTTGCCAAGAGGAGAATTTTCTAGGCCCTGGTGAGGCAGCAGGAAAGTTCTAATACAAAACAAAGTGTGGTGCTGCTCTAGTAATCAGTTATCGTCCACATTTATCTCAGCCATTTGTTAGTTTGTTTGTTTGACTGTAGGCAATTGATCATTGGAATTGCGGTATTTAGCATGGATCTTGCAGGCCAGTTTGGTGTTCACATAAAACAAGTCCAGTGTTTCTGTGTTGATGTGATCTTCTAGGATTAATTACAGAACAATCCAAAAGGACCACTTTAGGATTTAATGCTATCAATAATATTTGTTTAACCTATAATATGACGAATGTTTATTTTACTCATTCCTATTTGGGCAGTTTCACATTTTGCCAATGAATAGAATTAATACTCAGGTTATGTGTAATCGGCTTGCTTTAATGGAGAAGTTGAATTCTTTCCATAAGGATGTGTGAACTTATTATAATTCAGAGGAAAAAAAAGCCTTTCCTGAACAACTTTTTTTGTTCTTCCCTGATTTTTCTTTTTGGGTGACTTAAGCATTTTGGGTCTTTTTACATGAACAGCAGGAATTAAGCTTTAGGAAGAAATTCTATCTTCTGAAAGAAATGGCTTCTAGTTGCTTGGCACAATTAGCTATAATTAGTATGTAAGTTTAAGGATTTTGTATTGTGGGGCTGATTAGGTCTGTGAGATTGGAGATGCAAGTCACTTCTATTGTTTATTGTATGCAAATCTAACCACTTAGCTTTAATTAGACATTGAAACCCAGAACAATTATCAACAATTGCTTCGGTATTAATGAGCAGTGTGAACTGCCAATCATGACTTTTTAAATGGCAGAGACTTATAAGCAATTGATTTGGAATCCAAAAAAAGGACAGTCTTTGAGCTCATGCTCTGCACAATAAGGTCAGATGGACTAATCTGGTTGACAAGGTCTCTATAAGT
>RJWT010040444.1:0-12495 GCA_004365215.1 Cuniculus paca
ATGGGCAATAGGGCCTAATGTATGTTCTTGATTCACCAACTTCTTTGCTTCAACCCTGGGCTGATCCTTCTAGACACTTGGTGTTTACAGTGAAGGACACAGATGCCATGAGGAGGTCAATTTTTCTGAGTCAGAGAGCTGGTCTGTGGTTGGCACTTGTTTCCTGGTGATGTCTAATAACCAAGACAGCAGCAACAAGGATGCCCCCATCATGTCCTCTTCTCTCTCCTTCTCTCCTGCCTAACCCTAACCCCCTTCCCACAGTGTGGGGAGTGCCATTGCCACATCCCTACCTGTCTGTCCCCCCGCCAGGAAGTAAGGTTCAATGGGCAGGACAACCTCCTCAAAGTTCCTTAATGTCTACACATTGAGGATCAAGAAATTACCTAGGTTCTGTCTGGCCTATTCTCACTCCACTCTTCCTTGAGAGTCAGGACCCCCACGTCTACCCTGGGCTAGCCACAATGGCAGCCACAATGCGAGCACTGAGGCCTGCTGGTCGTGCATACAAAGCACCCGGCTGGCCATTATCATTCCAGAGCCGAAATCAGCCCCAGTGTGCATCTCATCGGTCATTCAACACCCTTAATGACTTGTCAGTCCCTTGCCCTGCCATTTTCTGTCTAATTAATTCTTTTATTGTGCACCGGATAAAGAAAGACAAAGGCCTCCCCAGCAATAAGGATTCATTAAAATGCAGCGCCTTCACAGTTCTGGGCCCCGTACCAGCCCAGCGCTCCGCCTGCTATGGGCACGGATGCCTGCACCACTTAACCCTTGCAGAGTCCCCTGGTGCTGGGTGCCCCAGAAGAATTCAGACATGAGCCAGTCAGAGAACTTTTGAGGGAGCATCTCCTGAGTGTCTTACACATATCCAGGGAGGACTGCAGGTTGGGAATCCAAGGAGTCCCTCAGCCAGGATGACCAACCCAGGCTTACCAGGCCCTCAATTTTGACCCTAGCTTCATGGAGAAGGGAAAAAACTGGGGGAGGGGGAGGGAAATTAGGTCTGTCCCACACAGGTGTAGGGTCCAGGGACAAGGGGGCCTGACATTTGACCCAGACAGGTAGGAAGGTTCCTATCACACAGGTCAGTGTGCTGACCACCAAAGGGCACGTCTAGCTTTGTTCATCCTCAGGGAGCCTCAGAGAGGCTGTCGCTGTGCCGTGGGCAGGGGGTGACCGAGGTAACAAAGGAGGACAACAGCGATGGGTGAGACCAAGGCAATGTAGGAGGCCATGGCAATGGGAAAGACAAAGACAACAGGAGAGACAAAGGCAATGGGGGGGGACCAAGGCAATGAGGGGGACCAAGGCAATGGGGATGAACCAAGGAAATGGATGACCAAGGCAACAAGGAAACCAAGGCAGTGGAAGAGATAAGACAATGGGAAGGACAATGGCAATGGGAGAGGATCATGTCAATAAGGGGACCAAGGCAATGGAGGAGACCATCACAATAGGGTGACCATGGCCAGTATTTGGAAACACATTGTTTGCCTGTTTCACTTTAATTTTCCGATGTGCAGATGTTCCTTATTTTGCAGATGAGCAAAGAGAATCCCCATGTGGTTTGAGGTAGTAATGCCATGATGTGTATCTGGCATATGTGAAGTGTGCATGGCCACAGGCAGGTCCTAATCTTACTGATCCCCAGCACCACTGGGATGCAGGCAGATGTACCACCAGTGCACAGGAAGGACGGGCTGGCCATCTGGGTGCCATGTCCAGCTGAGTGCTCTTCTCCCACAATGGTTCATTGCCCAAGGGATTGGGGAGTGAAGGAGGTGGCCTGTGTCCTTGTCTTGGAGCCCACAGTGACTGAAGTAGGGGTGATGGGAGATTTGGAGACAGTGCTGGTTTTGCAGCCTGAGACTAAAGTCCTGGCCCAGGTGGTTTGCTGTGAAGTCACCAAACTGTACCCTAGCTGGCCATCCACAGAAGAGTCCAGGGTATTGTCCCTTAACTACAGCTACAGCAGGCCACACAGCCCTGAAACTGAGGCCCTGAGAGGCCTGGGGGCCAGAGCAGCTGGTCAGAGGACACAGGCCTGTCTCAGAAGTGGATAACTATGCCAGGCACCAAGTTACCCCAACAGAAGTCCTGCTCCTGGAGGCCAAAGCTGGGCGGGAAGACCAGAAGGGCTTTTCCAATATATCAGTGCCCAGGGTAATCATGAACTCCATTTCCCCTTTCTGGGTGAAGAGGGCCTTCTGTTCAGCCAAGGTCAGCCACAGTGCTGTCTGTTCTGGGTGAGGAAATAAAAAATGAGGAACTTTCCCCGCCAGTCTGTCCCTCCCTGGGATGGGCTGATGGATGAGCACCCTCAGAGAGAGCTTCAACGGAGCCTGTACTTGGGGTAAAGCAGGCCAAGGCCAGCCTTGGCAATGTCACCAGCCAGGAGCCCTTGAGGGATGTTGGATGCCAGATGCTGGACACATCTCCCATAAAACCTGTACCAGCCTGTGGACTAGGGGAGTGACCCAGCCACTGGGCATCCATGCCTGGCCACAATGTCAGTGCATGGCCTAGCATTTGGAGACTCAGGATATCTGATCTTGGACTTGCTTTCTGAGGACTCAGGGTGCCAAGGGGAAAGCCATCAGTTGGGCAGTCCAGGAGACTGGGGAGGAGTGTCTTGCAAGAAGCGGGGGTTGCATCACTGTGCCCATGCAGAGGTGTGGACTGGCCAGGACACTGGTACCATCCTTCTTGAGTCTCAGGTGCAGGAAGACCCCTGGGAAGCATACTGGGGCCAGGGCTGATCATTGAGACAGCAAGGCCCAGGCACCCAGGAGTTAATGCTCATAAGCCTGCCAAGTCCAGACAAACCCTGCAAGGCCATCCAGCCCTTGGGAACCTGGCAAGCCCCAAAGTGAGTCCAACACAGCAAAGGGGCCTTGTGGCTTTGTCAGCAGGCCGGATGCTCAGAGTTCTCCTTCGTCCAATGTATCAATGTGGGAGATTTGAGGCCATATTGGCCTGGACAGCCCCTGTCTGGGCACAAGACAGACTGGGCTACTTGCATATAAGCAGCAGGCTGTGAAGGCTGTAGCTGTCTGTGAACCTGGCTTTCACAGTACCTCCCCAGGCTTGGCAGGCCTGGACCTGGAGAACACTCCTAAATCCAGGCAGCTCTTCCCAAATGCTGCTCTTGGCAGGGAGTGAGGTGAGGGGTGTGGCAGCCAGGAAGACTGGGGTGGGCTGGATGCCCCCTACCCAGCCACCCATTGCAATGCCTCCCTCTCTGCGTTCCCAGAGAAAGCCTAATCCTCCTCCCACCTCCAGGCCCAGGAAAGACTGAGTTGGTGGGCCAACCAGTCCCCATGAAGTCCCCACCAGCTACATGCATGAGGAGGCTTGGCAAGAGACCCACTGCCCCCACTCACCGCCATTCCCCACAACCGTCCTCTCCCTAGAAACTTTCTTCCCAGCAGACAATTCTACCAGCTCCTGCAGGACGGCTTTTATCTGCTCCTAGTCTGGCCCAGAGCCAGGGCCTAAAAAATGCCATGGGCCTGCAGCACTGCACAGCCACCCAGAGACAGCCCTGACTTGCCTGGGAGGGCAGTGGCCAGGGAGGGCCCATCTGGACCCACTTTGCCTAATGAGCACCCCCCACCCCCAGGAAGCCAGTCTGTTGGCTGAGGGCATTGGTGTCTAAACTCAGACCCGGTGTCCTGCCGCTATCCTGGGAAGAGAGGCTGCCAGTCCTAGGGATCTGTGTGGAGCTCTCCCCAGTCACACTACCTTCCTCACACTTACTGCTCAAAGGGGTCAAATCAGCAACAGAGCCTAATCTCTGCCTTGCCAGGAAACTCAACAAGGGTTGCCCAGGCTCACAGAAAGCAATGCACAAAACGCAGCCCATGTAGATAAAAAGCGTTTTCTTTTAATTTTATCAAATTGATCTGTACAAAAGTTAGCACATTGCTTGATCAGAAAGTAGTGAAACGCAGCAGGCAAGTGACAGCAATAGTCTTCCCAAACCGGACACCAAAAAATAGATTGCATAAAAATGAGTTTGCTGCAGCTCCCACCCCCACCCCCAGAAAGAGATATGCAAAAAAGAAAAAACAAAAAAGCACACACATCTTTTTTTCTCTAGAAAAAGGTAGGAAAAATAGAAAAAGTAAAAAGAAGCAACTTCTCAAATGTACTTAAATTTACAAAGTTTCAAAGGCACAAGTTTCCATGAAGTAGGCAATTATATGCTTAGCATACAGCAGAAGCGGGAGGCAAATCACATATTATTCTCTGAAACTAGGAACCCTAAAGACATTTAGTGGAGAAGGTTTAGTTTCACAGCTTGGTAGGTGGCGCCCGATGCCCAAGAGCCAAGATGATGGTGATTCTACCACTTGCAGGAAATTCCTGTCTTCTACCACTTGGCATATTGGTGGCTAGGAATGGGATCCTGCCTTCCAGGCCCAACCTGACACTGGTGCCAGGCAGTCCACTCCCATCAGACACTGAAGGCCAGAGCCTTCCCCTTCCAGCCCTCCCGAAGGCCAGCAACGAAAATCTGAGCACTCGCCCCCACTTCCCCTCCTGCCCTTCGAGCAAAGCTTCCCCGGCTTTCATTTCTCTTAAATCCTATTCTCTGCACAAATTACTTCATTAATTAAAGATAAAATAATACAGAACATAAATACATCTTTAACCATTTTTAAAACAAACACATTTAAGTTTTAAAAATAAAAATAAAAACACCAAAAGAAAATTGTTTGTTACAGCCAAACCTTGCTGAGAAGAACTCTGAGTTCAAGGAATAGCTCAGTCGCCCAGCTGACTCCAGAGATGCCCCACTGGATGCAGCCTGAGGTCCACGGACATGCTGTTGCTGCAGGAACACCATCTCTTGGTCCCAGGGGTGCTTGGCACTGGAGCTGGCCAGCACCTCAAAACATGCTCGGCCTAGGGACCTCAGGCCCTTCCCTCCTTTGTCCTCTGCATTGTGGCTGTCAACTCTCATCTACTTAGATGCAAAATGGAAGTTCTGGCCTCCCCGGAAGGACTGAATGGCTGACCGTTTTGGAATCACCAGTCACCAGACAGAAGAAAGAAACAACAGTGTCCACTGGTGAAAGCGTGGCAATCTAGAGGCAACGGGACATCCAGTGACAAAGCCTGGCTTCCCACAGACTTCAGCAGGCACTTGATGCATGGCCACACTGGCTGCCTCCCCCTTGCTAGTACACACCCTCTGAGGGACCCTGGAGACCCAGTCATCCTCTGCTGACACTGGTCTCCCATACCCCCAGAGCGCAGTGCCTCAGGGCCGGGTCAGGGTAGTGTACACGGGCTGGTCCCAGGTGCTGCTGGGGCTGTGGGCAGGCGGCATGGACAGACCATTGAGTAGCGGTGAGGCATAGGGCCGACGGGAGGAGTGAAAGTAGGGGTACTGGTAGAGGCCAGGCGGGTAGCTGGGGTAGGGGCCATAGTAGTTGGAGGCCTGCAGGTCAGTGTAGTCACACTGTGTGCTGGCAAAAGAGCTGGCAGCCCCAGCAGGGGTAGCTGAGGTAACACTGGCCTGGGTGCTGTAGGAGCTGTAGTCAGAGTGACTGGGTGAGCCGTGTGACTGGTCACTGTAGTGGCTGGGGCTCAGCTGCTCCGTCTTGATATGTGGCCTCAGGGGTCCTGCCTCAGTGGGTGATGCTGAAGTTGATGGGGCTCCCTTGTGGGCCCACACAGGGGATGCCCCAACACTGGCTGCCCCAGAGTGGGAGTAGGAGGCACCCCCATAGGATCCAGGGGCAGTGGCCTGGCCAGGCTCTGTGGGGATGGCTGAGTGGCCATTGAGGGGTAGGTACTGGTCGAACTCATGAACGTCAAAGGCATCCATGCCACTGATGACCTCGCTGCTGAGCTCCGAGATGTCCACGTTGCTGAAGTCAATGTTCTGGCGCCCGTTGTCCACCAGGCGGCGCCCCTCCAGCTTCAGCTCTTGCTTGCCCCCGGTGGTGCCCGCATGGTGCAGGTCAGTCTTCGGGGTGGTGGGTGGGGTGGGCGGCCCGTGGGTCTGGCCTGAGGACAGAGCACATTGCAGGGATGAATGCCCCTTCTGTGGGGCCGGGTGGGGCCGCAGCCGACACCAGCGGCCCAGCTAACTGCCACAGGTAGGGATCAACGGCTTTTTGTTTCTTTACACTTCCCAGAAATTCCTGCAAAGTCAGACCCAGACCTCACTCCTTGGAGGAGAAAATTCCGTTAAGGGCTGTTCTATGAGAAGGTTTTTGGCCCCTCCCTGAAGGCCAAGGTTGGGGGAGGAAGGCAGCTGGCCCAACCCCATCAGATCTAGCTAGCATTAACTGGGTGCTGGTGGGGTACACACAACCAAGGTGAATGAACCCATACAAACAAAGCCTGTGTTCCCTGACATAGCCAAGTACATGGGCTCACAGACTCCAACCATCATGACCAAGACTACCTGGGTTCTGGGACTCTACCTGTCAGCCTCATTCTGCAACTGGAGCTTCGGACCCTCCCTGGCAGCAGCTCACCCTGTGCCTGGGGATGTGAGCACAGATGAGTCTGGCTGAAAACACCCACCTCAGAATAGGAACTGAGGAAAGTAGTCCTACTCTCAGGCTCCCTTGTGCATCAGAAACAGCTGTAGTGGGGCTTTTGAGGGCCTCTTCTGGGTACCCAGGAACACCTGGCTTTCTTGAGGGTGCCTACTCTGGAATGAACCCCAACCCCCACAGCTCAGCCCCTCTGCTCCTTCCCCATGGGCCCTCCCAGAACAAGGGCCCTGGAGCACACCCGTATGGTCACCATGGTGGTGTGTGTCGCTGAGGCCTGTGTCTGCCTTGTACATGGTACCGCTGGGATGGTGGCCCAGCTCAGCCCCTGAGTCTGAGTCGCTCTGACCAGTTTTTACACTCTTCCTCCGGCGTGGCTGGTACTTGTAGTCTGGATGGTCCTTCTTGTGCTGGACACGAAGCCGCTCTGCCTCCTCCACGAATGGGCGCTTCTCGCTCTCACTCAGCAAGCTGCAGGACACAGCAGAGGTGGAGATGGCCATGGAATCCTGGCACTGCCCATGGACCAGCCACCAGCAGCATGTACTCTACCCTGGTGACTGGCTTGGCATCAGACAGTAGGACTACAGGCCCAGTAGCTGGAAAGGACCAGCACACCCTCCACCAGGAAAAGCTACAACACATCCATGGGAGCCTCTTGGGCCCCCAGCAGTTGCCCTCCACAAGACTGGCAGGTGGGACCCTGCAGGGCCCAGTAGGTGAAGTTTGTGTGCTTACTGGGGTCAAAGAACCAGACTCATAAACTCCATCTTCCTCCTCTTGCCCCAGCTTTCCCAGCCTGTGTGTGTTCCTCCCAGTAGGGCTTTCTCAGGGAGGTGGGGGAGGTGGGCAGGACCAGGGGAGAACGGCACCATGGACAAAAGCAAGGCTTCCCGGGAACTGTGCCGATGCACTGCGCTGAAGGACGCGGCTGGACTTGCTGTCCTCCATTCTCAGGCTCCCAGAGGCAAAGGCACGACCCAGGTGCCCGTCCTCAGAGCACACACACCCCTCCAGAGTTTGGGAGGAGGCAGGGCTCAGCACTGTGTGTGGGCAGGAGGGGGTGTCCTGCCCAGTGCACGGAGCTTAAGAGCTGTGTGCAGACCTAGGAAGAAGGCAGGAACGATGGACAGGCACACTCTTGAGTGTCCGTTAGCTGTTCAAGAAGCAGGAAAACAGTATGGGGGGGGGGTCTTGAAATACAAGTTCTGCATGGCGGCTGGCTTTCTGCACACACTGACCTCACTATACAAAAGTGTGCACAAAGCCCCTACCATACTCTCTTCACCTACTCCTTCCTTGCAGAGCTGGCGCGGAAGGAGAGAGGTTGCGGAGACTGCATCAGCCTGAAGACCTGCTAGACTTCCCTCCCCGTGGATGATGGGAAGTCTGGGGTCCCTGCTCTTTCTCAGGACAGGCACCTCTAGGGCGCAGATGATGCTTACTCGGGTGCCTTGCAGGCTTCTGGGTAAGGCCCAGTCATGCACAGCCGGAGTCTCTCAGCAAGGCGCCCCAGAAAGAGTGCGCTCCAGGACCCACACTTGCCCTCCACCCACCCGGGACCCCCGCACCCGGCGCCTGATCCTGGCTAGCCAAAAGGGACGCACTCACCGCCACAGCTTGCCCAGTGTCTTGCTGAGCTCAGCGTTGTGAAGGTGCGGATACTGGTCGGCCAGCTTACGGCGCGCCGCCTGCGCCCACACCATGAAGGCATTCATGGGCCGCTTCACGTGCGGTTTGGCCTTTAGCGCGCCGCCGCCGCCGCCACGCACAGGCATCGGCACCAGGCTCCAGTCGTAGCCCTTGAGCACCTGCGACACGGCGTCGCGGATGCAGGCCGGGAAGCGTTCATCCGCTGCCTCTGCCGGGCCGCCGCGCCCACCGCCCCCGGTGCCCGCTGCGCGGCCCGGGCCCTCGGAGCCGGTGGGGGACGGCGGCGCGTCCGAGTCCGAGTCTTCCACATGTGACATGGAGCCAGCGGTGCCGGACGGGCTGCAGGGTGGCTGGGCACGGGTCTCGCTCATGTCCAGCATGGGGCCGCGAGCCAGGGGTAGCACCTGGCCGCGGGGGGCCGAAGTCGCCGTGCGTGCCCTGTCTTCTTCCCCCTGTTGCTGCTGCTACAGTCGCCACCACTGCCGCCGCGGCCCACCTAGCCCCGGGTCCTCCCGCGCCTCCGCAGCCGCTAGGTCCGGGCGCCCGGACCCGCAACAAGTTTCTTTAAACTGGAGCCGAGGCCCCCGCCCAGCCAAGCCTCGATTGGCCGGCGCCTCGCGTGGGGCGGAGCTTGACCACGGCCCCACCCCCAGAGCCCCCACAGCCCCACCCTGTTGGCGCACCACGTGGGATCCGGCGCAGAGTCCCAAGGCTGGCAGGAGAGGGCGACGGGGTCGCGGGTCTCCGACCTCTGCTTCGCTTCCCAAGCCCCAACATCCTACGGCATCCCAGAGGCGCGGGGCCGCCGGCCGCTCCAGGTGACATGCACCCCGGGCCCCGGCCCCAGCTGGGGAACTGGGTCGCTGCAGTGCTTGGGACAGCGCCGGGGGTGCGGCTGCCGCAGGGGCGGGAGGCTGGGCGGGCCGTGGGGGCCCCTGGGGCCGCTGGCGGATGGCGTGGCCGGACGCGGGGGCCCGAGGCCTTCCGGACGTGACCCCCAAGGTGGGAGCGCGAAGGCCCTCACGGGCAGCTCTGGGTGGTCTGGCGGAGGCGGGGGCTGGGGTGGGCCGCAGCACTTGGGGCGCTGGAAAGGAGATGGGAATGGAGCAGGGTGCGGCGGGGTCGGAGAGGGAACATTTCCCTAGGCCAGCCCCGTGGGCTCCAAGGTCTTCCCAATAGCTGGCCTCCCCGGCAGTCCCAGAGGGCGGTATGGATTCTTTGGCCTAAGGCGCAGGAGGTGACAGACCCATCACCCCAAGCTGCGTCGTCCCTTCCTAGGGCCGCCTATGCAGGAGCTTCAAGCTTGTGGCCTGCAAGACTCAACTGACCTTATAGGAAACTGCCAGGTTGCAGACCAAGCAGCCCCTGGCCGTGGACTCCCGGACTGTGGCCACTGCAGCTGCAGTAACAGGCTCTCCTGCTCCCCAGAAGAAAAGAATGATCTGTTATTACCAGAAAAGTCCAAAGGAAAGCCCATGGACTTCTGGAGGCCTCACTCACACGTTCCCAAGCAAGGTCACCTGGCACCTCCTGCCACCACTGCAACCCAGCAGGAATGATGCACTAGTGACCATCCCAGCCTTGGCCAATCTAGGCAGAAGGCCTTGCCCTAAGACCTCCAGGTCTGTCCCCCAGTCCTAAGCCCCCCACCCCCCACCATGGACCCCAGCAACACACCACCATTGAGCTACATTTCCAGGCATGTTTATTTTGAAATAAGGTCTTGCTAAGTGACCCGGGCTGGCTTGGAACTTTCAATCCTTCTACCTCAGCCTCCCTAGGAGTTGGTCTTACAAGTGTGTGCCACTATACCTGGCTCTGAAGCCAAGTGGAATGGGCCAGTGTCACACCTGGAGGTAGACTGGCAAGGGTACACTTACAGTCTGTGTGCTGCAGAGGGAGAGATCTGATACCTGGGCTGCCAGCCTTCCTGCCAAGGTGACAGCTAATGAGGTGCTTCCAACTCAGAGGGAAGTTCCATCCTATGCCAAATGCTGCTCGGTATATACTGGGGCTCCTTCTAAATGCCAAAGGTGGGGAAGACCCCCCCAAATAGGCAGACCTCTCCCCTCCCCATCTCTTCCCTTTCTTCTGTGTGTCTCCTTTTGCTGTGCTCTGCCAAGACCCCCCCAAAAACACACACTAGGCTGGGTAGCTGTCCTTCCCTTTGGAGGTTCTTCCACTCAGGAGCCTACCTTCCTCCTCCACTTCTTGGAAGCCACCAAGGGGCAAAGAAACAGGGTGGGTGAGAGGAATGCAGACTGAGGCACCTGTAGAACTTATTGTCAGACAGGATCCCTGCAGGCCATAGCAGTTGTATGCAAGAGGCACTGAGGATAGGGACCCACTCTGCACTGCCCCAGGGCTCAGAGCCTACCTTCCTTGGGCCTGGATTCCCCCAGGGCTACAGGTCCTAATGGGCATATGCTGTGCCAAGAAAGCACAAAACAGGGCTTGCCGTGCGAATGCCATGCTGGCAGGGCAGACTGTTCTTGGCCCCCGCCCACCCAGGGCACTTCACACACACTAGGACACAGATGAGGTGACTGCTGGGACCCTTGAAGGAAAGGAGGTTCAGCTCAGGAGTGCAGTCTAGGCTTGGGTCACAGTGCCCTACCCTGGCCTGTACTTTCCTGGGCAGCAGGGACCCCAGGGCATTGGTGGGGAAGGTATGGTGTGCCATTCCTGTCACATGTGCAGGCCATCATCAAGTGGTGGAAGGGCTTGGCCCTGCCTGGCCAGGAGTCCTCTTGTGCTCTTCCACAGGGCAGGTGTGATCTTGGGGCCCAGCATGCTTCACCCCCATGGGATCAGAATTCAGGCTATCTAGTCCAGTGCAGGCTTTTGGACCTCAGGTGGTACCCCAAAGCCACTGCCAGGTCCACTTCTGGGCCACCATAAGTCCTCAGGAAAATGACAGTACTCTGGTCCTTGTCCTGCATCAGTGCTGACCTTGGTTCTTGTCCTTAGCCAGGAGGTCCCCAGGGAGACACAGGATGTGACTTCCATAGAGAGAGATGTCTTGGGTGGGTTCACGTGTTTCCTGGTACTCATTAAATGTAGCTTCGTGCCAGGGCTTTTCTAAGGAACATGGTTAGGACCACACCATGCAGTCCCTACCCTGAAGATTCTGGCCTTTAGGAAGGGGAAACAAACAGCTCTTTCTAGAGACTGAGATGTTCCTCTCAGGAGACTGTAGGAAGGTTGGCCAGAGAAGGCCTGAAAAAGCTTTCAACCTTGAGGAAAAATCATTTCCAGAGGTAGGCAGCATGTGCAAAAGTCCTCAGGCAACAGAAAACACAGGGTATGTGTGAACAAAGAGTCACATTGACTTAAAACTTGAGGGGAGCTCTTCAAGCCACTTCTCAATCCACTTTTATGGATCACACATCCTTGTCTGAGTGTGGACTTCCTTCCCTCTTCTCTTAGCTCTTGCATCTTGCCCTCAGTCTTTTTAGCTGGTTCTAGCCCCATCCATGTGCTAGTGACCTCATCCCAGTCCACAGGATCTCACCATCATCTGGTAGGCTTTGCAGTTTCAGAGGGAGAGTACAATTGAGTGACCTTGGACCAAGTACTCACCATTGGGCCAGTGGCCCTGGGGCCTGGAAAGACTGATACATGCAAGGTTGCTAAACACACCCCATAGCAGAAGTTCTAAGAGTAACTCTTAAGAAGAGGCCTGACATGAGGCTAGTCCTGGCCTGATAGGTTCTTTCTTGGCCCCTCACCTATCTTCTAGGGATGTGGCCCAGGAAGCTGTGTGAGTATGTTGGGGCCAGAGAGGCTACTGAAGGCTCCATGCCCTTGTAGAAGAGGGTAATCTACTGTCCTGTGCCACCCTGCCTTTCTCCATCAGTTAGCCTGCCACCCCCAACCCAGAGCCAAGAGAAGCTGCATCCAGTCTGTGTGCCATCTTTAAGAAGAAAGCATCAGGGAAAGACCATGTGTCCCTCTGTCCACAGCGTAGGCCTGGGCCCCCTCGGCCCAGAGTGGCCCAGGAGGCAGTTGGCATTCTGTTCCAACATATCCTTGGAGAGTAATTGGTGCTTTTAATTACTGGCTGATCTGGCAGAAACAATGGGGGTAGTGGGGCAGAGAAGGGTAAACTGCTCAGATCATCAACTCCTAAACTCAGCCCACCCTGCCCCACTGGTCCCACACAGGCAGGAAAGGGACTCTGAGGGCTCTGCTTGGTACCCCTAGGAGGCTGGCCTCCTGAAAGCAGCACTCAGAGTGCTGGACCAAGCATTTTGCCATCCGCGCCACCCCCCCCGCCTTAAAAATTTAGCAGTCTCAGGGTTGCTGACTGGAGTGG
>RJWT010040445.1:0-12493 GCA_004365215.1 Cuniculus paca
TTAATTTTTTAAAATGTTTATTCTTCCACAATTTAATATATGTACTGCTTCGCACTTTAGAATAAATATTTGATATGTACACATTTGCTACAAATCAATAGAAAAGTAGGAAAAGTAGAGATCTGAAATAGCTAGTACATCTATGAAAATGTGCCCAGCTTCCTTCACTTGTATAATCTGGGAAACACAAGTTTTGGAACTGCAGCCCGGTGCTCCTTTCATTGAGGTTGCCCTCCTGGAAAGACTGCATCCAACCTGCATTGAAGAAGTGTGAGATGGACACATCTGTCCATCCTCTTCCTCCACAGCAGATGACATAGATAGTCATTGCTTTCTGTATCCTAGACTGTTTTCAATGCATTTCCTGATGATTTGTGTGCTATTCTTGTTGCCTACAGAACTATTCTCTCCTTGATATGAGGCCACCACCACCTGCAATGATCTCTTTAAATAATTCCGTGTACTGGCAAGAGTTTGAAGACACCTGTGTGTATGAGTGTTTGGATGGCAAAGACTGTCAGAGCTTCTTCTGCTGCTATGAAGAATGTAAATCAGGATCTTGGAGAAAAGGGCGGATTCACATAGACATCTCAGAGCTGGACTCATACTCCCGGGTCTTCTTTCCCACGTCATTTCTGCTCTTTAACTTGGTCTATTGGGTTGGATACTTGTATCTCTAAGTGCTGCTCTTAGTGATGAGTGAAAAGTGCTTGGTTCACATTCTTTACCTTCTGTCATCCCCAAGACTAGTAGTAACCAAAATTGGAGTCTCAAAACACTGCTTGGTTTATCTTCAGTTATGAATTACCTTTCTGCAGCACAGGATGTTTCTGGAAAATATTCCTAATATGTATTGCACACACGTGCACATTAATTGAACTTTAAAGTGGTATTCTTGCTAATCCTATTGAATCTGTAGCTTGGTGAAATTTATCGGTATTGGAATGGTTTTTGGTACTGGAAACAGCTTCTAGTTAGCTTTGCAAAGAAATCTATAAAACAGGCAAGAAAATATCTGAGCAACTCTGTTGGGGCTCTACCCCTTACATGTCTTTCCTTCTCATCCTTGGCATCAGCACCCACCTGTACAAACCACTCCTGACAGAGACACACTCACGCTGGCCTCTGCCCTATGCACAAGGCACAGAATTCCATTGCCACCTGCAGTGAGTCCTGGTCCCCGTTTCTTCTCTCTGCAGCCTCTTTTGCTCTGGCACCAGTGTTCACTAGCCTTATTGCCCCAACAACCTCACCCTAGGTCTGGGAAGAGTATGCATGTGTCTACTAGAGAAAAAAAATTCTAATATTGCTAAAGTCAAAGATATTGATTATCCATGAACACTAGGAGGTACCTGCTTCACTCCAGACAACTCAGAGTCAACAGTATTTGAATGCTGGGTTCCTGAATTAGTTCGACTTTAATTCAACATTTTCTCTTAAGAGTTATATTTTACTAGATCAAAACTCAACCCCAAAGTATTTGTCTAGCTTATATTATAGCTCAAAAATTCATTTCATCTGGAAAAGAGACATACAGTATGCACAAGCTTTTGCTTTGAGAAATCATATTCCAGCATATAAAAGAAATACAGATAGAATTTCAGATTTTTATTAATATTCGTTTTCAAGTTAAGCCAATTTTAAATGCAGGCAATGGGTAATGGCTATCACCAGTTATACAGTTTGATGAGCAGAAATCATTTTGTACTAGCAAAATCCCAAAGAAAAAAAATTCCCCAATCACTATACTCTGATATTTTTATAATACACATCCAATTTGCTTCATGATATTAGTTCTTTGTTATAACTAGAGGCGAATATGTACTTCATATGACTCTTGAATCTCCTACTCAGCAACAGGAAGGGGGAAAGTCCTACCAGTTAGTTGTTAATGTTTTTGGCATTATTAAAAGTTTAGTATTAGCATCTCTTTGCTTCCCAGTTTTCTCACACAGAAAACCAAATTGATTATGTAGAAAACCTTTCATTTTTCAATTATCTATTGTCCATACTAACATTACTAAAATAAGTAAAACATGCAGAGAAAGTGTATAAAAGTGCTGATTCAAGCAATTTATTGGAGGTATACCAGAGAAGGGAATGAGAGTGGAAGAGAACAGAAAAACTGAAATTAAATAGATCTATTTATTCTTAACACTTTAACATTGTGTATCAAGTGGATGTGAAAATATTGGTACACCACAAACCAATTTTCAAGGATCAGATTTACACAGTGTGAGACATCCGATCTCATTGCTTTCCTTCTTGTCACCTGTGTGTTTTTGGTTTGATAGTTGCTGCACGAGCCACAAGCCAAGTGGGTATACCTAGCAAATTCAGTTTTAAAAATAAAATAATACTTATAGAAAAATAGATTGAAAAATAATGGCTTAAGTGAAATGTCTCCTCTACTGGAGAATTCCACATCTGGTATCCTAGTCTGTCCTTCAAGCATGATGGAATGGCCCACCTGTGACAGACCTTCTCTGGAGGTCCCACCAGAAGGAACACTTATTGCACCACACAGGGTACCATGCATGGAGGGCAGGTGACACAGACAGTTTCCAACAAGGGACATTTATAACTTATAATTTATGAAGAATTTTAATCTTACATTTTAAAAGAAGTTCTAGAAAAAATCTTTTAGTGAAATTCTTCTTGAGAAGAAAAGTTTTATGGCACAGATTTGGTTGCATGGTACCTTAAAAACAATTCTAAAGATGCCTCTTTCAGAACTCAGTATTTGGATGTCACTAACAATTCTCATGCAGCTTTAGGAAAGGGTGTATAGAAAGAGATGCACCAAGAGCCTCTGTTTTCTATATCCTGCCTCTTTTTCCTGACCTCAGCCATGCTTTTGGTGAAAACAGTCATTCATGGTGTCTGTAATATGAAGGAAAGCCTTTATCTCAAAAAATGTAAGAGATGTTCACTTGATAGAGGGTAAAATAGATTCCCGCCTATTTAGCAATCTACTCACCACAAATTCTGAGTAAAAAGAACCAAAACACCCCCAAGAGCATTCCTGTTTCTCTGCATAATTTATGTCCTCCCCATCAATCTCAAGTCCTGAGTTGAATCTGTTCCATCCACAGTACAGGAGAGACACGCGTATCTTGCTCAGGTGCAGAACTCAGGGGCTTTGAAAGCATGTTCCTGTTTACTTTGTGGAGGAGGAGGAAGAAAAGGCGGGGCAAAGAGTGCGGGAGATGCATCCCCTTTCATTAACAGCGCTCCTTGCCAGGGCCCTTGATCATGGGGGCTGTGTGTGGGCACGAGGCCCGAGAGTCTTCCATGCAGCTTCTCCCAGCTTGCTTCGCAAGTAGAATTGGGGGATGCTTGGGGTGGAAGACGTCTGAGGGATCTGCATTCAAAGGTGCTACTGTGTTGCTCACTTGCAGAAATACTCTCGATCAAGGAGATGATGGCTCCACGTTTTGATAAACATGCCAAATTTTTAACACTGTGGATCATTCTTAAAACTGTGACTGTCTTTCTTTTAAGCTGCATCCTGGGTGAGGGGGAAAAGAAAAACTAAAAAGGCATCTGGCACCTTAGTGGAATTTAGAGGAAAATTCTAGGCTCCTCGTAGCCTGGAAAGTTTCAGTACCACCAACCAGAACAAAGACTCCCCAGATGCTGAGAAAGAAGGACAGTGTTACTATCATTCAGTCTTAACCCAGCCAGTACTGCCCCTGATATGCCCAAAATATGCCTTAAAAAAAAAAAAAAGCTCAAACAATACACATCTTGTAAGATTTTCCATTTCCTGCAATCAGCGTTTTCATTTATGCAAAGATAAAAATAGGATTTCATCTCTTTATATGATAAATGGTATTATCCTTAATTTTACATCAAATCAGTTAAGTACAAAATTTTTGTGGATTTTTTGATCAAAGAAATGCTTGTCCTCAATGGCAAAGCATTTTCATGATATCCATGGGGAATTGGGGCCAGTCTGGAGGTCAGTTGCCTAGTCCTTGAGATGGGAATATAAGCGTCCATACAGAACCTTCACACTGAATAATTCTCCTGCCAATAGTTCGCTGCAGTGTAAGGAAGACTCTAGGACATCTTGCATCTCTGCCAAATGTCATGAGAGGAACCAGTCACCCCATTTTACATTAACTAGTGCTTGCCACAACCAGGAAGCAACACCACCTTCTTCCAAAGGGCTAGAACACAAAACAAATAAAACCTCTCTTTGCTTGGTTATGTTTATCTCATCTGCCAAACTGAAAACTTTTTATGATTTCCTTAAAGATTTGGAGAATTACAACTGGTCTCCAGGCATCACACTTAACCGTTGCTGCAAGTTAGTTCAGTGCTGACAAGCACCGACCCCTTTGCATTCACTCCGATCTGACAGCTGTTTGAGTGCTTTTTCTGAAAGTTACTTTCTACATCATAAGACTGTACCTTCAATTTCTAGTTAAAAATGGTGAATCACAAAACCTTACGTAAGTAAATATACATTGAAATATTGAACTCCGTTATACTGATAAACTATCCATTCGGGTTTTAGAACACTGTCCCTTTAAAAAATATTCAGACGGGTGTCTGCAAATAATAGAAGACAGATTAGGAATGCATACTAAATGTTCAATTCACAAATTTTTGCTGTGCCTTCAAATTGAGGAAGTGTGTCGTCTGTACGTATTTCCTTTTCTCAGCTTGGCCTGTCAGAAACATTCAGGCTTAGAGAGGTTAGCAGGAGCTCCACATTTGTGTTCTGCATATAACATCCAAAGAAGTAAAAAATAACAAGTGGCTTGGGATAAATGAGCTGCATCTCTGACCTATTACTGAATTTAGCTTTTATTATAAAAATAGATTTTTTATTACAGGAAGAAAAAGCTTATGTCCTGGGTCACTATATTTTGCTCTTTTCAGAATATTCAGGATTTTTTTTTTCCTTAACAAAATACAGTCTGCCCTGTGTATCTGCAGATTCTGACTATGATTTATACCAACAAAGGGTGGGAAATTTTTTTTTCTTTAAATTGATCCTGTACTGAACATGTATGGATTTTTTCCCTTGCCATTATTCACTAAATGACTATTTGCACAGCATTTGCATGTTAGATAGTATGAGTCATTTGACGATTAGGTACTGAGAAGGTTTGTGTAGGTTCTATGCAAACACCGCACCATTTTTATTATAGGGCTGGAGTATCATGGATTTTACTCTCCGCAGTACTCCTGGAACCAATCCCCTGTAGACTCTGAGGGAAACCTGTGATATTTACGTTTCTCGTGACAGCCTTAGACCCAGATTTCTCCTCTTGCCTCACTGATTGAAATTCCTTCAGGAGCCTGTAGCTTGCTTATTTCAATCCCCAAGATACCAGACTTCTCAAAATGACAATTTTGCAATTAACCACTTTTCACAACAAGATTAAAGTCCTAATTTTCCATCAAAAATTTTTCCAATGCACATCAATTTTTGGAGTGAACTCCCAACTCACCTGTGGGCAGATAATCTCTGGACTTTTTAATGTCACTTTATGGACATTGCAGTGATCAGAATGGACAGCGGAAGGACTGGGGCCAGTGAGGCGAGGGGAGAGGCCGCTGAAGACAGGCTGAGCTTCCAGGCTGACGTCTGGTTCCTTGGGCACAGCAGACAAGTTGTTCCCACAGGCTCCTGGATGGCTGGGATGGACCATCGAGAGTTTCCCATCTCTATTAATAGAATTCTTAATCAGCAAGAAAATCAGCCTCTGCCTACCTGGAGTACCATCTTGGAAGCTGAAGGTTGTTCCTTAGTCTCTGGAGATCTGTGGGAAAGGAGAGTGCTTGGCTTTGGATTTATAAAAGATTTACTGGAACCATCCTCAGTAGAAAATCTTCACCCACTGCCAAAGCCTGATTTTCAGGAATAAAAGATGAGTACTTTGATTTGGCTACTATGGGTTACAACAAATTTTTGGCAAATACTGTTCATGTTTAGAACAGGGAGGATGTTTTGATCAATGACAGAAGGTCCCCAATACACAGAACACTTTGCTAGAGAGACCAGAGCATCAAAGCCTCTGTCCAGCTTCAGTGGACCTCTCAATGGTCAGGTAACCGCCACAGTGATTGATTGGGCTCTTGCATTTCCGGGGTGGAGGGCTGGGAAGATACAGACAGGTTTTTTAAAAAAACAGCTTTCTTAACTGATTTCGATGTAACCAAAAGATCAGTAGTATGGTGGAAAATCCACATGCCTTGCTGAAATTTCAAGTTTTCAGTCAGATGTGGTAGGTTTTTCAATGTCACCACAATCATCATTAACGTTCTTTTTTTCATTTTTTTATTTATTTTATTTATTTATTTATTGGTCTTTTTTGAGACAGGCTTGTGCCAACACGCTCAGCATCGTCATCATTCTTCTCTATGTCCCTTCTTACCTTTAACTATTGATTCAACACAAGGTTTAATGTTTCCTCCAAGCTACAACAAAACATTCAAGAAAAAAAATGGGAAAACTTTATTTCAGTTTAAAGATGAAATAAATCACAGTCCAAATTTTTGCTTGCCTAAAACATTTTCAGATCTGCTGCTTTCTCAAAATTCCAGTCTGCTCTGCCTCAAGCAGAACTTGAAATCATTACATCCCACCAAAATTTGGTTTCTTGGTAACTTTCATCCTCTTCACTATACCTCAATGGCTTCTTCATTACTTTTCCTAGAAATTGCCTCAGAATTAACTTAGAACTATCTTTTCCCTAAAATGAATTGCATCTTTGGAAACCAGATTTTGTTACCCGAAAGAACAGTCATTATGCTGCTTTTCCTATCGTTTGGTTCTAGACTTTAGTTCCCAGTGGTTGATCTTGGCTTTTTTAGTTTGAATAGAAATAGACTCTGAACAATATGTATTAGTGAAGTTTATAGTGTTTACTATTATATTATCTGAGTTTAGAACAACTATTTTATTAAAACATCCTGAGAGACACTTTCAATTATTCTGGACCTTTACAATGGCTAATTTTGTGCTAGTGAAAAATGTTTACATGCTACTATGTTTGTACAATTACATATTTTTCTTTATGGACAGCTCCAGACTGAGCAAAAGTTCGCTTTTCATGTGTGCGTATTCTCTGAAAGATTCTAAGAGGGCACTGACGCGCAGGGATCGGATCTGGGTCGTGACTGGACCGAGGAGCATCTAAGATTACATGCAGTGACGTGTACATTTGTGTGTGTGTGTACAGTGGTAAAACTGGATAACTCACTAGTGTGTGTACTGCTCTACCCATCACCCCAACTTTAGCTGAAGCAAGTAGAAAGGAGCACCGTTCCTAGTGATAAAATATTAGCTTATTAAGCCTCTGGTTACGGCAAAAAGAAGAAAGAGAAAGAGAGGACGTGACAATCTTTACATTTTCTGAAAATGTGGGATCGCACTGTTTCTTCAAGAAAAAAAAAATCAGTGTGGAATGCAAACAAGCCCGCCTGTTTGGAGCACAGTTGGGCGTCAGGCTGGGCCACGACTGCGCACGCAGGGACCAGGGACGGCGCGGTGGTTCCGGCGATCCTGGCGGCCTTGGGAACCCGGGTGCACAGCCGCAGGGCAGCGCGGATGGACTCGCGCCGCAGTAGGCAGGCCCCTGCCCCGCGCGCCGGGCCGCTCTCCCGCGAAGCCCCAGCGGGCCGGGCACGCAGGGCGGAGAGGGAGGCAGCGGGGCGCGGCGCTCGGTGCAGACGGGCGGAGGGGGTGGGAATCCGGAGATTCGGAACCAGCTCCGGCCCGGGCGCAGACCGGCCTGCGAAGCCTCTGTTGTCCGGGCACTGGCGGCCTGGCCTGGGCCTGGGCCTGGACGGCGGCGTCTGCTCCCTCCTTGGCCGAGCAGGCCCCGCTCCGAGCAGAGCGCGGCGTCCCGGAGAAGCAGCGAGGGCGCCCTGCGCCCCTTGTGCCTTGGCGACGCGGGCGGTGGCGCCCGGCACCGCGCGTCCCGTCCCCGCGCCCTGGGGTGGCGCCTGCCCTGCCCGGAGCCAGCTGGGCCTGCGGCCGGCCGCCCTCTGTATTTGTATTCGGATTCCTACGTTTGTACTTCTAATACAATAAATGCACATGTTGTCAGAAACCAGACCGAGCCCTTCTTTCTGGCTTGGGTGCGGGCTGGGTCAAGGTGGGTGTTCTGCGAGCCCTTCCTGGGTGGAAGGGTACAGTGCCAGTGCCCCTCTCACAAGCTCACCTCTGGGGACCCCACCCAGGTATAGTCTGAGTTGAGTCCTGGCAAAAGATAGAAGTGGGCCCTACCTCTACTGCTAAATCCCACGAACACAGGCCTTCATCCCACCGGTGGGAAGCAGGAGCCCACGCCCCACCGCCAAAGCCAAAGCCAAAGCCTCACTTGCAGTGCAGAAGTGAACTAAACAGGGGCGAGGCCCATCAGTGCCCAGGCACCCCAGGTCTGAGCACCCTGAAATGCCTCAGGACGGCTGCCTGGAGGACTTTAGGTACTGAACCTTGGTTTGTTTGAACTGGGCATATTTTACAAAAAGCCAGAACAACACAAAACAAATACTATTTCAGGTCTCCTGCCTCACGCATTGTGACTTCAACACAACAGTCCTGCTGCACTTTAGGGACAGTGGGAAGGAGTCAAGGATTACGAGATGGCTTCTGCCTGCTTCTCTAGGACCCTAACAGAGGCCTCTCCTCATCCATACACAATGGTGGGTTTGCAGATGTCAACTGGACTACTCTAGAGTATCTATCTGTTTGGGGCATTCTTTGATCATTACTTCTTTGATCACTTCAGTCTGTGCTGGACCAGTGGGGAAGGTTTCATGTTCATTAATCCCTTCATCCTATTAGAATTGGGATGTTGTCCCTGGTTTCTGATCAAAGCTGCAAGACCTTCCAGAAATAATCCTCAATAATTGCTAGCATCTCTCAAGGACTGACTTTGCACACATTAGATCCATTCTGTCCTAAAAGTGCTTATAATGGAGGTACTAGCTTTGTCACCATTTTTGGTGACAAAACTGAGGCTTGTCCAATACTATAGACCTAGCAAAATGCAGAACAAAGGTTGCAAGGCTGTAAATATGACTTCAAATGGTTCAAAACTCCTGTCTTTGGCTTTCCTACTCTGCCAGTCTCTTCAAAACTGTGACACTCTGTACTACACTGCAGAGGTGATTCTTTTAGTATGATAGGCATTTAGTTCATTTAAAACCACTTCTGTTTGAGAAAGAACTTCACTGACAAAAGGCTATCTTTAAAATGTGCTTAAATGGCACACTGAGGTCAGCCTGTCTGGTAAGGACCACGTAAATCAATAGCAGCCACTCTGAACTAAAAAAACAGCACATAGGATGTTTTCCACTTGGGTGCTTGATTTGTGAGTTAGAAACAGAGACTTTCTTCTACATAAAAATGGAGTGGTAGTAACCACAGGTCACACCCATGGCCTCATGACAAGTCCAGAGACTCCACAGAGTGGCAGTGGGACTCTGCTCCATGCCAGATGCTGCTTCTGTTCTTGAACAGTCTTTAATGCCTGGAGCAGCAGCTCCTGGGGACTCTAGTTTCAAGAATGGGGCCATTCCCTCATTCCCTCAGGCCCCAAGCAGTCACAGCCCAGAAGGAGCACGCAAGGCCTCTTTCCTGTACAGACAGCAGGGACTCGTAAGAAGGTTGCATGGTAATCAATGCACAGGATAATTTATTTTAAGGGTGTTGGAACCAGAAATGATCATCTTTAAACCCAGTTTGACTGTATTTATATATAAGGAAATTAAATATCACAGGGGATTTGTATTAACACTTATTAAAATAACTATTGAAATGAAATTTGCAGGGACTTATTCATCAAAGAAGTTGAGATTCAACATTTAGCTAATGCCACATAGAACAAGTGTGTCTTTGGAAGGTGAGGATATTGACAAGGTAGATCATGTGCATCCCGTCCAGCTGCCATCTAACCGCAGCAGGAGGACTTGGGAACACCCATCACCTGAAGACTGAGAAAATGATTAGTGAGGATTTCAACACCCCCAGAGCTCTGTGGCAGGCTGAGGTGGTGGTGGGAAATGTTGCTATAGACGTAGAGTCCCCAGTCATGGTGGGAATCATGAAACCCAAGAGCAGGGTTAGTGGCATGATTTCGCCTTCAGAGACAGTGGGTTCATTGGCCATAATGAGCCCTAGGGCCTGAAAAGAAATCAAAACACTGAGGACTCTGTAGGAGGCAGAACCATTCTGTGAGACGCCAGAGCCAGGTCCACTGCACTGAATCCCTTACATCCTTGAGCTCAGGCGGGGTGGGGAGGTAGTTCTGTTTTTCCCCTTTTCTTTTTTTGCGGCACCGGGGATTGAACTCATGACCTCGCATTTGCCAGGCAGGTGCTTCGGCCACTGAACTAAATCCTCAGCCCTCTTCCCCTTTTCAGTTGGAAAGTAAAGTATTTCAGATGGGCATTATCCTCGTCTCTCTCCATGGCCAGGTGCATATTCAGAGTGCTTTATCATTGCTGCAGCAGAGCACACAACAATTGGCCTTCCAGGCCAATTAACCCAGCATTTCAGCTCTCGTAGATTTTTCAGTGGCCTAGAAACAAGTGCTTTTGCTGGTGTTGAAGGATCAGATACCAATTTGTGGTCCAATCAATGGTATATAAATATACTCAAACTTTCTAATCAGTTTAAGCCATATTTTTTAATAGCTCTAGCAGTAATCCATTGAGGACCAGTAGCAAAGGAATGATGTGGCAAAAGAAATACATAGCAGAGGAGCTTAGGTATTAACAAAGGGTTATTTATCAAAAAGAAGGTTGTGAAGTTTCTGGACACTCACCTTTGATCTGTCCCCCTCACCCTCCTCAGTGACATCTCTCTCTCTTCAGTCATGGAATAAAGCGTAAATCTCTGCTCTTCACACCCACCACAGAGTAGAAAACCACTGCCATTGAGTGAAATAGCAAATGTGGGCATCATCAGCTAAGTGCATGCTCCTGTCTTGTCGTTAAGTCTAACAAAATTTTAAGCAATTTATTTACGAACATAGCAGGTCATGAACTGGGCAGCTCCCTAACAGAAGTAGTTCAGGAGCTTCACTGAGGAAATGTAGAGAGAAGGCTTTTGTAGGACAAACAGAAAGCAAGGCAGGGCCCCTCCCAAAAGAACGCAGCAAGGGGCTTCTCACAACAAAGAAAGGCAGCGTGACTGTTAGATCCTAGATACACGTGTGTAGTTCCAGTGCAGCTCTGTGACACACACTGTCCCCAGTCAGGCTCGAGCTGGTTAGTGTGTTACCCTTTGAGGAAGACAAAGACACAAAAATTGCATAAAAGGTGAAAGTCCGCCTTGATCTGGGTTTAGCCTTTTGAGTTTTAGTCCACTGAGCCTGTGCCAGTTGCTTCCTGGAAAGATAAGCCTTGGTGTCCCATCTCTCTGTGCAAGACTAATGCTACAAAAGTAAAACAGAAATATTTGATTGATGAGCTATAAAGGTGCCTTATTTCTGTTGGAAAGTTCCTATTTCATTATGTTAGCAGATTCTGATTCTCTGGCCTTAAGCTCTCTTTTTCTTTAACATAGGCACTGATGAGAAGGGCCAAGTTAAATTCACACATCAGAGGAAGGCGAGCTCATACACGAGGCCTGAATGGCTTTGGCTGCTTAGGACTTTTCAGCCCTCATCTCCATCTTAATTTGCTTGGGTGCTCCAGACCTCGGACTGCCCAGAAGGAGCATTTGGCGTCTTTAAAGCAAGGTGCAAAAAAATTGCAGATCACCTGGTGACAGAAAGTGACATTTTAAAAGACTTTAACTCCTACACATTTTTCTCCAAGGGAGAAAAATAACTGAATAAACCAAACAAGTGAGAAAATGTAAGGCTGAGGGAAATCACTTTCCAACAAAGAAAAGCTCTTTTTAAAATGGAAAACTTCAGAAACCAATCATCTGCAACCCACTTTCCCTTCCATGACAATGCCAGTCACTCCTAACTCTTACTTCCATAACTGGGCTGTTGATAACCCTGACACTTGGCACGCTCCTAATTAGATTACTGAGTGGCTTCTCCAGAGAGGCTGATGTACTAGGTTGGGGTAGCATTCATGAAACATGTGTCTAAATAAAGGGAGAGGTGACATCTAACAGAATCTCATTAGTCCCTTCCTTCAAAATGCGGAGAGGGCAGACAGGATATAAATTCATCCATTAAATAGATGTGTATTTAAAATTGAGAAGCATTTTGAAATTTGACTGACATTGTAAGGCTTCTCTGTAAACCATATGGTCCCAAAATTCAGCAGTTTTGGGCACTGTGTGAGTATGTTCCAAGATACAGTGCTATGGCAAATAGGCCCTCAAACCTCAAATGCTGAACATAATCCCAGCTTCATCCCTGCATAGCTACAGAGACCCAGTTCCACCTGCTGTGCTGAGACTGGGGTATCTCCTCTTGCGTGGCTCCCCTATCTCTTTTGTGCATCCAATGACTGGAAAAGAGAGAATGATGAGTTTCCATGGAGAAGATGTCTACAGCCA
>RJWT010040446.1:0-12493 GCA_004365215.1 Cuniculus paca
ATAATTTATAAATACTACATTTTATTTACCCATTCATCTGCTGATGAGCATACAAGGTGTTTTGAAGATTTAACTATTATAAATTGTGCTGCTATAAAGTTGGCACTTTTCTTAATAGTTCCCCTCCCTCTTTAGTATCTCTGAATATATTTATTATTTCCCCTAAAAGTAATTTAAAATGTTTAAAGAACTCACCTCTGAATGTAGCTCTGAAGTGGTAACAGTGGTGAATTGAACTGTGACCAAATTAAAAGCGCTGACATTAATTAACATTAACATATCCATGTACTTACCATTCATGGAGACAGTTCTTGAAGAGCTAGATCAACCATTCTTTTCAGTGTCTGGCAGAGGGCTGATGATGCAGGAAAAGTTGTGTCAAAATGATTGAGTGATTGGTGAGCCTAACGTAGGTACTGCAGGGTCCGAGTCCACCCACACTCACATGCCTGTCACCTACAGATCTTGCAGTGGGGCAGTCTTTATCTCTAGACAGGCAGGGAACCCTCAAAAGCTCAGTTACTCGCATCTCCACCCTAACTCCAGAAAAAGCCTGTCTGATGCAACGCTGATATACTTATCTGTTCACAGAGATCTAAAGGAAAGCAACGTTTTTCTTAATATACAGGAAAGGAAGTTTCACAATGTCCCTTGGAAATTTCCCTTGGAGTAGAAGTTCTTAAATTTTGATGTGAATTGGAATTGCCTAGGGAGTTTGTTTAAAGCATCTTTCCCTGGTCCACTCTCAAATGGTCTGATTTAGAAGGTCTCCAACCAGAACTGAAACCCTTGGTCAAGAATCTTCTAGAAAGGCTCAGTTCCTATGGTGAATAATTTCTTCCATCACACCTAACAGATTGATATGCCACAGATCCACATACTCTTTAATCTGTAGCTCTGAAATTCAAAAGCTCTGAAATCTAAAATCTTTACGTAACTCATCTGGCAGGAGAACATGTTGTGAACTGAACTCATTTGGGGGTAAAACCTGACCTCAACTCACTAGAAACATTTTTAAGTCTTTGATTTCCTAACTGCATGTATTCAAATGTTTTCCTATGGAAATATTAACATGATGATTTCAATGTACGACTCTTTAGCTTCTCAGAGTGTCCCAAAATATAAAATACATGCTCCATTTTACTTTCCCCAAAATGTACATTTGATTTATGAAATATGTTTAGATCCAACTCAAGATACACCTGTGGGCCTAAATGAAATTCCTTATAACTTTGGTAACTCTAACACAAAGGTTTTATTTCTTGAGCATTTATCCCTGGAGTTGCCCCAGTTTTTCCAAGGCAGCTTGACCTTCAGAAAGGAAGAGGCAGAAATACTGTAAATTGCAGTGACCACTGGCATTCCTGGACACCTGTATTTGGAAGTGCTGTTATCTTCAGGACAATACTCCAGCATTCAATTTGATCCCAACAAATACATGCTGAATAACAAGTGAACAAATGAATGAAAAAGAGAAAAAAAACAAAGCAGGAAGTTAGGGCACAGTTTACTGCTGATTCTAGGAACACAGCTGGGACACAGGAGCCCTCTCTTACTGAATGGGCCTTGAGCAGTAAATTCACAGAAAGTAAAGGGACAAAACTGAGTGAACATCCAGATTCTTTCTCTTCTTTCTTCTCTTTCCTCTTTTTCCTTCAGAGTACTCAACAGAATTTTCATTATATATTTTGTGTATTTATTTTCCATCACTCTCCAGAGAGTAAGCTCTATGGAAGTAGGGCTCAAGCGTCTTCCCCTTTCCCATTTTATACCCAGTCCCTAAAGTCATGCCTAAAGCAATTGGATAAATATTCCTTGAACAATAAGTGAATGAATGAATGAATGAATGAATGAATGAATGAATGAATGGGTCTATGATATTTAATCTAGCAGTTTCCAGAAAATTTATGTTTTCAAATCCCCCACAGGCTTGGTTTTCCCAAAGCCCCCACATGAGTAAGCAGAAAAGCGGGAGGATGGAATGGTACCTTATCAATATGTCCCAAAAGAATCTATTCACCCATCCCTCCCAGACAACTGAGAAATTACTGAAATTTACTAAATTCTAAAAAATTTCTGCTGCTAAAATTCTGCTATACTGTTTTTGATGGAAAAAAAGAATACACTTTCTCTCTACCCTTCCCACCCTTATGCTCATTTCATTTTTCATTCCATAGAGTCCCAGGAGAGATTTTCCAGAGTAGAAAAATAAATACCAATGCTTTCATAAATTTTTCTGTAATCGCGAAGCTTCTTGGCAAACAGTAAAAGAAAAGGGGAAGTAATCTTCTCTGAATGCAATTTAAAAGAAAATTAGATGTCCTTCCACCTGGAAAATCAAATGGCTTCAAGAGATGTCTTTCCTCAGCAAGGATTTGTTTTGGTAAATAAATGGTAGCTAGAACATCAATGTGTTTATAGCATGATCATTAAGGTCCTAATGAAGATAGAAAGTTGAAACATTTTCTCCTTATAACCAAATACTGATATAATTCATATTATAATTTCCTAAGCTTCTAGACCCAAATTCTCATCTTTTCTCATGAAAAACAAATAATCAGAAGAAAGCGAGGATTCAGCTTCAAAAAAGGGATGAATTTGCCTGCGTTAATGCATATAATTCCAGAAGCAAGGAGAGACAAAAATAGGCCTTTCAATATAATTTTAGTAGAAATCAGCTCCAATATATCATATAGCCTTTTTAATTAAGAAGGATGTGCCAAACACTTTTCTGAACACTCCAGTCAGTTTACTACCCCATGTATCTACAGCATTTACTTAATCAAATTTTGTTTACCTATGAAATGGGAATTCTGAAATTTGTTTCCAAATCATATGACTTTCTATAAGACTAAAAATATATAGTAATTATAAACAATAAAATGATATCAAAATATAGGTGAGGGTAATCCTTGCAGTTTGCATTTTCACATTGGTGCCATAGCAAAATTACAAGTGACTGCAGTCACAACCTCCAGTCACTGGTAAAAAGTAGAAACATCAAATATTAAGTCAGTCTATGCCAAAAATCATCCTCACAACTTTCTGCATTTTTTCAGCCTCACATCACCAAAAATAAGCCATTTTATATATGGACAGGGTTGATATAAACTAGAGACTAACATGGACTAAAGGAGGTTTCCCCACAGGAGGAAGTCTTCATGCTAATTGCTCATTTGTTACCTGGAGACGTTTCTCATGGTTCCACTGTCATGTCACAATCTTAAATAAAAAGTCAGGGGCAGACAAAAATGCAGAAGGAAGTAGAGAAGAAAGGAGAAGTGATAATCAAAAAAGAAACCTAAAAAAAGATATGATTGTTATTTTTTGTAAGCACTAAGAAAGAGCAACACTTAGAATGCCAGTAACAACCCACGTTTTCATCTATAGTAGATGCTTCAGGAACTATAAATATAAAAAAATTAAGACAGAAAATATAACAGTAATTATTCAAGCTTTAAAATATTCACATTTATTAATAAACATGTAGTCAAGTAACAAGTTAGTAAAAATGACAATTATCTATTTTAAAGAAATGTATTTTAAATACTCAAGGAATTCTAAATACTTAAGCAGACTTATTTCCAGTTGAGCATCTAGATCATCTTCAGCTGCTTAATCAACCAAGCAGAGACATGTCGTGCGCTACAGGTTGGGTATTTAAGCCCAACCTACTCTTTTTACTATTTCTGTGACTTCTGGCAAGATGCCCAACCTCTCTGGTCCTGAAATTTTACAGCTGTAAAATAGGAGTAGTAATATTACATAGTGTCTTGTGACTAGTAAATGAAGCAATAGAATAGCTTCAAAATGCCACAGTGTAACAAACATTTTATATTCTAAAGCAAAATGGGAGGATGAGAACAATGCATGGATTCTTGATTATTCGATTAAAGGCTAACCCTTGATTTACATATGATGCCTTTTCTACTTCTTTGGTGTTAAAAATCCTCATTCTGTTACTTAAGAGCTGGAAAAGGTCCAGCTTTTTCCTTCAGTATGGTTTTAGTAAACGGCTACTGCTTTGGTTTTGTTCTCTGTTTCTATTTTCCTCACTTGGCAAAATAGGCATTGTAATTTCTGCACATTGTCTCTGAACTGTGATCCTTGAAATCCAAAAGTCATAGCACTGCTGTATAATAGGTGAGTGGCAGAGAGTCCCCACATGAACCTGAAGTATGGCTGCAGAAAGATTCGGCTGTGCTTGAAAACAGCAAAAGTTAGCTTATTTACTTGAGGGACTAAAAAAACTCAGAAGAAAGAACTTATCAAACGATTAGAAATAGCCTTAAAAGAAAACCAGTTAATGATCACAGACTGGAGTCAGAAGTTGATTCCAAGGTCAGTATATTATCTGTTGCGTGGATTTATATTTTCCTTGCTAAGACCGCTCTGGATCTTTCAAGCAGATCGTAGTAAGATGAAAAGCACAGTTTCCCTGAATTCCATAAGCCACTGGGGTTGACAGGGAAGAAGCACTGCTTAGAAGTTTGAGGATGGGCACTTAATACAAACCGGGAGAGGGTTTCTCCCAACTTGGGTGGTCTCACCCTGGAGGTACCCTGAGCAAACTCACCATGACTCTGGGAGCACAATGCAAGGAGACCTCACCTTCCATCTACGCTCCTCTGGAGACAAGCTCCAGTCACCATGGTAACAGGGTGGCACCTTCAGGTTGCAGACTTCACCAAAATAAACCAAACCTGGAGAAAAGAAAAACAGCCAACAACAAGCAGCAGCTAAGAAGATACGTTTGTGGGAACATAAGAGGACCTGAAAACACAAGGGGAAATTCTGGGAACACAAGGGGACCAGGAGAGTCTATGATAGCCAGGAGGTAGAGACGACAAAAGAGAAGGTGAGTACCTGAAAAGTACTATTTGTTACTGTTAGTTGCATTTCATGAAACTAAGTCCAGTATTTCCAGTTGTATGACATCGGCCAAGTTCTCTAACTATTCAGAGCCTCAATTTCCTCACCTGGAAAATGGAATAACAATAGAATATTTTTTAGAATTATACAGGATGATTTAGTCAAAAATATTTGTTACATGTTAAAGTACAACATAAAAACAGTTATAGATCACTGAACGACAGAGATAGATTCTGAGAAATAGTGCCATTAGGTGTTTTTGCACAAACATCACGGAGTGCGCTTACACACACCTAGGCAGTATAGCCTACTACACCCCTAGGCTATCTAGTGTAAAGTGTACGACATACAAAACAGGCATCGTTGTATATGCAGTTCATTGTGCACTGAAACATTCTTACGCGGTATGTGCCTGTATTAGCTTTAATATGTAACAGTGGATTATTATGCAACTTTCCATGCTGGAATTCTCTGAGGATTTAACCTGCAGTACATCCATTTCAGACCTCACAGCTGAAACTATGTCTTCAAGGAGAAAGAATGAAGAAGGAATGAGCTAACTGGATTAGAAAGTGGGAGGGAAAGAAAAACCCACCCAGTTACACCCAGAGGACCCATAAGCCATCGATGTAGGGTGGAATTGCGAAGGAAGGGAAGAAATGTGTTGTGTATATTCTGGTTATATATAAAACTCTATTAGGAAGAAATTATCACTTCTGTTTTTGAAATAAGGCAAATAAGACTCAGGTTAAATGCCACACCCATGATCACTCAGCAAATAAAAGACAAAGCTGATGTTCATAGTCCATATATTTCTGGCTCTAAAATCAGATGGCTTTATTCTTCTTTTCTTTTTTTCCTTCCTTCCTTCTTCCTTCCTTTCTTCCTTCCTTCCTTCCTTCCTGTCCTTATTTGTTTTGTTGTTGTTGTTGCTTTTATGTAAAAACAGCATAGTTTGCAGAGTTTCCGCAATGAGAGGGATCATCTCCAAAATAAGATGACAAGTAAGTCACTAAGCATATTGCACCAAGCCTCATGCCTTCACGTTGCTGCAAGCCCACTCCAAATCTTTCTGCACACCCAGTAGCTGCCTTTGGTTCCCCATAAAAGATTCTTCCAGCTACGTTTGTACTACTTTCTAAAAATGTTCTTTTGGGTTGTAAAATGTTTTATTTGTTTGCATGGGTGTATCCTAAAAACAGTAAAACAAGCTCAGTCAGATGAAAAATAAAATCCTTTCCCTGTGTAAATGTGATGCATGTAGTCAACCTGGAAAAGAACTTAAATTCAGCACATATAAGCTGAGTAAGAATAAAACCAGCAGTCAGTGACGATAGGAACTCTGTGAGAGGAAAGCCGCAGGCCTGTGGCTTCCTGCTCTAGAGTGCCACAGTGCCAGTGAGATGGTGTGGGGCTGCATCCACGGTGGGAAGACCTGTACCATTATTCAGATCTTCATGAAATGGGGTACATAGGGAAATACATGTGGTATTAATAGGAAAGACGCAATCCCCTTGGCGGCTTTTCAAGCATCACTATTTGGATAATTTGGGGACTTATTTTTTTTAACTTTGAGAAGTTCTCCCAGGACTAAGCTGATTATAAGATGAGAATATATTCTGCACTCTGCCAACAGAGAAAACTTGGCTGAATCAGATGATTTTTTTTTTAAGTTGTATATACTTCTGCTAAGGAAAGAACTGCTTCCCCCTGATTACCCCTCCCCTTTCAGAAAACAAACTCAAATTCAAGAGTTTAAATCTTTCCTTCACAAGATGAAAGACTTTCAATGTTCTTCCCAAATAAAATCGCCGGTGCTCATTGTTGTATGCCAAGCCAAATGTTGAAGACGATCGCACTTCTGTAACCTAAAATGCCCTGAATTAATGGGATAACTTCTTCCCAAAGAACTAAAATCCTGCACAGTTTACTTACTTCTAGTACTCACTAAATTGTGTCTGACTGCACTAGTCTCTGGGTTCATGCTCAAGGACAAATAGTAACCAAAATGAAGAACCTGTAGCAATTTGTTTTGTTTTGTTTTGTTTTGTTTTAACCAAAGACAAAAGCCTCCAGGGAAGAAAAAAAGAACTTAAAATGTGACCTAAATCAAGCCAAGTTTACACAAAAGAGGTTTTGGGAACATGGAAGAGAGAAGGTGGAAGAACAGAAAAAAGGCTTAAATTTGAATGACTGTGTGATCTCAGACAAGTTCCCAAGTAACTAACTTTCTAGGCCACATCTGTAAAACAGGATTAAAGATGCTCCATCCTAGGGCTAATGCGTAAATGAAATAACCATTGTGAAATTTCCTGGCTCAGTTCCAGACACTAAGTAATGCTCAATTATTGCTGGGTTCCTTCCTTCCTTCTTTATCTGTCTACAGGATTGATGTGAAGATCCAATTAGATCACTGGGGATGGACTAGATTGCCATTTATACATAGGATCATTGTAAGAAAGAAAAAAGAAAATATAAGAGAGGCATTTAAGGAACAAGGACCCAGGTCTCAAAGATATTTCCATGTTTACTTCAGCATTATTAAGAATAGCCAAGACACAGAAGCAACCTAAATGCTCAGAAGAGATAAATAAAGAAACTGTAGTAAAATACACACAACGGAATATTATTCAGTCTTAAAAAGGAAATTCTGCCACTTGAGACAACATGGATGAACCTGCAGGACTAAATGACTTATGCCAAGTGACATTTACCAGAAACAAAAAAATTACATTATCCCAGTTACATGACAAATCTAAAATAGTCAAACACATAGAAGCAGAGAATAGACTAGTGGTTGCTGAACTGGGGAGAAGGAGAAACCAGGAGTTATTATTAAATGTGCACACAATTCTACAAGATAAATACATACTAAAGATCTACTTTACAACATATTGTCTATAATTAAAACTGTATTATGTACTTAAATTTTTTTCTAAGTTAATAAATACTATGTTAAGTGTTCTTGCTATGAAATAAAAAATAAAAGGATGACAGGAAATTTTGGGGGACAATGAGTAGATTTATAGCATAGATTGCGATGGTAGTTTCATGAGCATATACTCATCACTAAACTTACCAAGTTGTTATACATTAAATATATAAATATGTACGGTCCTTCCGGGTCAAGCACCTCAATACAATGGCTTTTAAAAGAGAAAAAGCTGGGTAATAGTTACATTGCAACTCTCAGTATTGTCTTGCAACTTTCTTATAAATCTAAAATTACTTCAAAATACAAAGTTTATTTTAAAAGTTAAAGACAGAGAAGGAGAAAAATGAACACGAGAAGAAAGGCAAACCTCAGAAAGCCTCTAAGAGTCAGGTCTTAGTATTGTTCCAGATCTTCATGACAAATTCAAACTGCTGACCGACTTCTCAGGGAGAGGAACCAAAGAACCCACAACCCTTAAATGTAGTCTATCAGAGAAACCTGGAGAGATCAGCTGGGGAGAACGTCAAAATTATGGAGCATGCCATTCATTCTTTCAACAAACATTTTGACAGTATTACACCAGTTAATCTTACTTGTCAACTTTACTGAATCAATAGACTCCTAGAGAAATGACTGGATCGTGGGGAAAACACCCATCAGTGCATCTTCCCTCTCATGTTCATAGCCAAATATGCTGTTACCAGTTGGTGCCCAGTTAGAGAAGTGGGTCACTGGGGGTGTGCCTTTGAAGATCAAGTCTCTGGCTGCCGGAGCTCTTCCCTGGCCTCAACTTGCAGACCGGAAATGAACAGTTTGCTCCACCATGCCCTTCCACCATGATGTTCCACCTTACCTCAGCCCTGCAGTAATGCAACCAACAAACTAAGGACTAAAACCCTGAGCCAAAGAAGCCATCTTCTCCTATAAGTTAGAGATTCCAGGCATTTTGTCCCAGCAGCAGGGAAGGCTAACACAGGTGTCTGCATGTGCCATACAACATTCTAAATACTGTGAATTAAGCAGTGATCAAAGGAAAAGACTTCTTCTCAAACTGAGCTTCTACCGTAGTGAAAAAATACTACACAATATATTTAAACGAGAACCATAAATATCATGATAGGTGATTAAAAAAACCAAAGTAGAGAAGAATTGGAAATCTTAAGTAAATATCTTAAAGGAATTGAGCCCAGAGAACTCTAGAGAGAGATCCAGAAACTTCAAAGACCCTAAGATAAGAGAGTACATGTTCAATTCAAAGAATGGCAAGGCACTTCAACCTGCATGGAAGAGAGAGATCAAAGGAGACAGAAAGGAGAAGTAAAGTCGGATGGCGGTGGGGAGAGGAAGATCTTGGTGGTCTTGGAAGCCATAGAAAGCAGTTAATCTTTCACCTGGTAATAATTAGGAAGCCACTGAAGGGTGGGCAGAGGAGAAATTATCTCACTTATGTTTTAACAGGATTGCTTTGGTCTCTAGATTTAGGAGGACAAAGGCAGAAGCAAGAGGATCAGTTTGGAGTCTATTGTCATTTGCCACTGACAGGAAAATTAACCATTTTGTGGAGGAATGATTTATTTACTCAACATAACAGTAGTGTCTGTGGAGGAAACAATTATGCCTATCATATAATGCTCTAAATTGATTTCACCACCTAAAAATCTGCCATTTTTCAAAAGCAAGGGGTTAGGGAGATAAGGAAGGAAGGAGGCCTATACAAGTGTCCATCATTTAATTTCTAAGTTAGTATTTGCCCCTAAGATATCACATATTTGTTATCTATAAGTAAGCAATCTAATTAACATACCAGATCTTTTGAAATAGATACACTTTTATAATGGGCTGAATTTACCCTCAAGTTTTCACTGTCAGGCACTGTGTAATATGTTCAAATGTCAAAGTATTAAAAAGAGAAGAAAAAAACCCACTTCAGTGATGCAGTGATCTGATCTGTTTTTCAACTGAGTAAGTTCTCAAATGTGAAAGTAGATAATTGAGAAACCAAATTCATCACCAGTAAGAATGAAACTTGGGGAAGACTGAGTAGTTGAACTTTCCTGCATGGCAAGATGGACTTGGGGTAAAAAGAATCCTACTGTAGAGAAATTATGTCTGAGAGACAGAATGACTTTTTCCAGGCTGAAAGGCCTCAGGGACAATCAAAATTTAGATGCATCAAGGAACTAGATGCATAAGTCTGAAAGAACTTCAGAGCAGAGCACACGTACTGTTGGAAAATCATTCAGGCAAAAAGTACCCAGCAAAAAGAAAGGTTCAATAATGAGGACCTTTCTATATAGGAAACAAATAGAGTTTCACCAGTCAAGAGCAGGGTAGCTGTTTAGAGGGCAGTCAAATCCAAACCTCATGGTAGAGCTGGAGAGTCTAGGTGAAACAAAGACTGGTTTTCTCCATAACCAGGAAAGTCTTCAGGGAAACGGTCTTCTGTGCCTTGTGTAGTTGTGACATTCCAACAGAGAATGGCAAAACAAAATAGAGCTCACGCTTAAAAGTCTGATATTTTTACAAAGCTGAATTGGATACCTCAACTCCTTGTGCATACTTAGAATTCCTTTATCTGGTCACAAAATCAAATTGTAAATGACCAGTGATCAGTAAAGTAGGCAAAATGGTTGGCCTTCTGTGAAGCAAAGATACTAATGAGAAATGTACATAAACCTTCGAGGACGAGAGTATTTATGGTTGAACCACAAAATCTTCAGTGAGGCTAGAGGCAGAGGCGATTGTGAAAAGTTGCCAACAATGAACAAAAAAAAGTTTATAGAGACATTATAGAAACATTTTTTAAAAGCAAGCACTTTAGACTCTACAGTTTAACTCTGTGGACTGGAAATCTATACCTGCCATTCATTCATTTCTTTTTACTTTAGCTATATCACTAAACTTCTGTTCTCTCAACTGTAAAATGGAAATAATAAGTTAAAGAGGGCAGTAACTATGATTTTAAAGCATGTAGTATATAGCCAGTGCTCAATAAACTTACCTCCTTCTTTCACCTTAGTACATATGGACACAATTATTTTAGCATAATACAGTCAAAGATTAAAAGTAGAAAATTACAAATGACTACATAATTTGACTAACGACCCTAGCTGACTTTATTAGCAATAACTTCACTTTAAGCCCCTTATTAATTCACCTTTAAATGAGCCACAAAATTTCAATAGTTTATTATTAATTTAATAAACATTTATTGAATTTGTACTATAGGGCATGTATCAAATGAAAAGGCCAATGTTGTTTGTTTTCTGCATAGCCTTTAGACATATCAGCAAAATAATCACCACATTATGATAATCATTATTATAGGACAGTATATTGTGAAAGTTCAGAAGAAGGCATGAGTAACTCTACCTAAGGAAAAACGCTAATTAATATTTATTAAGCACTTCCAATGCACCAAACAATATTTTAAATCATTTACATATGACAACTATTAAGCATCACAACATTCATGAGCTATGATTGTTTCTATTTTATCAGAAAGCTGAGACCTCAGAAGGTCAAGCCACTTGTCCAAGGTCACACAGCTAATAAGAGACAGAGTCAGGATTTGAATTCAAACATTCTGGCCCCAGAACCCATACTACAGGGTGCTGCAGACATTGATGGATGCTTTATAAAGAAGGTAACATTGGAAGCAGGATGTGTAGGACAAACAATGTCAGAACAGTGGTACCATCATGAGACAGGACATGGAAGCTCAGTGTTTCCAGATAATTTGAAAGTGTGTATGGAACAAATAAAGGAATAGATTAAAACCTGGATGAGGCTAAAGCTGATAAAGTTGCCTGTTAACCTAACATCTCTGATATTCCTCCTAGTTGTTCTGTTAGAATCAAATTCTCAAAATTGCCTTTCCTATAGCTTGGAAGTCAAATTTATGTCTTCTCCTTTGGTCTCTAATTCAACAGCCAGCCTTGTTGGCTGATCAGAACAAATATCTTACCATCAGAGAAAATCGTGGGACTACTCACATTTAATAAATGAACTTTGTTGTTTTGTTTTGTTTTGTTTTGTTTTGTTTTGTTTTGTTTTGTTTTGTACAAGGGATTGAACTCACAACCTCATGTTTTCCAGGCAGGCATTGTGTTGCTGAGTTATATCCCTGGCCCCCTAAACAAACTATTTTAAAATCAAATTATTTAATGGTATTTGTATGACCTCTCAACATTGAATATTTAAAAATTATTCCAGGTGTTTGACCATGTGGTTCAGAAGGCTACACTTTTGCCATAATAGAAGATACTACATCATTTCAAGGGAAAACTATCATCTAATTTTCCATGGATTTTATGGAGGGGTGCGAGTGACAAAGAAATAAGGAAGGTACTTGATTTAATAAAATTTAATAACTAGATTCTAGGAGATTCCTGAAAAGAAGAATTCCCAAAGAAGCAAATATTATATCAAATATATGCTTTATATCAAACATATGCTCATATCAGGCAATTTTTGCCTTCTGGTAAATCTCTACCAAGAAAGCTATGGAATAGAGCAAAAATATGATGTGAGGCAATATGTAAATCACATGCCTGGGTAACACCCAGAATGGCCCAACATCACTCTTTCCTCATGAGATATCAAGGTGAGAACAACTATTCTAGGAACAATTGTGAAGAATATAGATCATTTACTAAAATAACTTATGTTTAAAGGATATTGGAG
>RJWT010040447.1:0-12516 GCA_004365215.1 Cuniculus paca
TGAGCCCGGTCTTAGAGTACCATCCGCCACTACCAACTGGCTGACCTCTCTGCATGCATGGGTCTTGTCCCCAGGGAGCCACACTTGCGACTTCAGCACAGATGTGATGGTGCCACCCAGTGTGTGAAATGTCAGCGCTGTTCTCAGGGTGAAGTCTAAACTCCTTAGTGAAACCAGCAGGGTCCTGCGTGGCCCGGCAACGTCTGACCTTGTGTTCATCTTTTCCCTCGACCCTTCTCCCTGCCCAGCCTCCTTGAGCTCTTTGGTTATAATTACACATTCCCAGATGTGTATTTAACACGTTCCTGCTGGCTTGAACCAGCGCTGGTACATGCAGGACTGTCCCGTCTGGTGCCTTGTACCCCCGGTGGTTCAGAGCCACCCAGCAGCGTCGTACGGGTTATGGCCCAGTCGTGAGCATGTTAATTACTAGCATCTCTGTTCCCTTCGAAGCCAAGGTGCTGCACTGTGCAAGGGACCTGACTTTGTTCACCTTGTGTACCCTCAGGGCTCAGCACTGAACTTGGGTGAGCTAAGTAAGCACCCTACAAGCACTGACAGAGTGGAGGAGACAGCTCATACACATTCTTGTCACTTTCGTCACCCGCTGTCAGGTAAACCAAGCATGAAGCCACTCAGACAAAGTGCACGCGTTCCCCGGAGTTGGCGAGTGTGACTAAGTGGCCTCATCTGGGTGGGCAGTGTACACTCTCTTAGCTCGGTGGGCTTCCAGTTTCTCAGATTTTTGCATCTTTAATTGGCTAAAAAAAATTTTGAGCCTCAGCCTCAGTATGTCTGGCTCTTATTTACTTTGTAATTTAGTTTGTTGTGGTTTTCCTTGTTTCGAGACAGGATCTCCCTGTGACGCTCAGGCTGGTCTCCCAGTTCCTAGACTCCGCTGATCCTCCACCTCAGCCTTCTGAACCGCTGGGAATACAGGTGTGTGCCACCACACCCAGCTATTTAGCTACATTTTAATTATAGGTTATTCATATATACCACATATAAATATGCACATTAGAGACTGTACTACAAGAAAATGTCAACTGAAATAAAGGGATGAGTTTTAAAAAAATATTCCCCAGGTATGGTGATGCACACCTATAATCCCAGTACTTGGGAGGCTGAGGCAGGAGAACTATTGTGAGTTTCAGACCACCCTGGGCTCCATGAACTACAAAGTGAAAAACGCTGTCTCAAAAAACAAAAACATGTATAAATAGTGTTTTCCTCCTGTACCTAGTGATGTGTCTTGAACACACACTTAGGAGACCAGTGGTCTAATTGATTGTTTTAATTGGTGTTATAAAAGAAATACCCATATCACACACACCCAGCACTGTTGCCTCGTTCAGATCTTCCCAGCCCTTGTGTGTGTCAAGTTGGAGGAAGAAGAGATAGTGACAGCCCTTTTGATAAATCGGGTCCATTGCTGGTGTCAGCTTGCCACTGCCTGGCTAGACTGTGTGTTCGAATCCACAAGTCCTCTGCATATATCCCCGAGTCCTGGAGGTGGCTAGGGTGAGGGGACTCCACCAGCCATTGGCTCGGAGCTGATGGGCATGCAGATGGCTTCCTCCTGCCTCTCTGTGCGGACAAGGAGGTGCAGGTGGGAAGAGCGGGGACAGGGAGGAGGTGTGGGGAAGAGGGTCCTGCAGGGGCTGCTGTGTGACTTCAGCAGAGTTGTGCAAAACTCGGCAGCCAACAGTGTAAAAACACCTGGATTTATGGATTCTGCTGCCTCCTGCAGAAGTCTTGAGAACTCTGTGCGGGTGCGTGTGTCTGCTGGTTCCCCCGTCCCACACAGCCACACACAATTCACACCTGTTCCCATTCGGCTTATCACACCTGTCTGTGCCTTATATGCACCTGTAGCCCCAGAAGCTGCTGCTGGGAGCACAACCAAGACCCCTCCACCCATCCTCAGTCTCCAGGGCATTAAGAAGCCAGATGTGATGGGCAGTGGCTGAGATGATGGGAGTAGCTTCAGGACATCAGCCACCAGTCACCTCTGAGCCTTGGTTGGCACCTCTGTAAAAATGTTTTTGAGTGTGGAGCTGGGGATCGGATCCAGGCCAAGCATGCAATCTACCTCTTATCCACATCCCTAGCCCTATAAAATTACAATAACAAGCCAGGTGTGGAGGCACACACCTGTAACCCCAGCGACCTGGCAGGCTGAGGCAGGAGAGGATCACAGGTTCAAGGTCAGCCCGGGCAACCTAGCAAGACTCTGTTTTAAAAAATAAAAAGGGCTGGGGATGTAGCTCAGTGGTAAAGCACTGCTAGGCACATGGTGCAGTCCCTAGTACCACACACAATAAGGTAGACAACAGTAATGCTTTTATTCCTCTGGGGTGTTGTCAGGACTGAAAGAAGTACAGACTGGGGAGGCCAGCTCCTAGCAGAGGAACATTGGACAGGGAGTGGCGCTCTGGGGAAAGTTGTGCTGGAGGCCTGGGGTGTGTGTGACCAGAGTGCCCAGGAGGTGGCCTCAGTGGGCCAAAGCAGGTGGTGGGAAGGTGGGAGACGGCTGCACAGGGCAGGGCCGCAGTGTTCTGTTGAGGTGGGGCCCTGCTGCTCCCCTCCTCCGTGTCAGTGGCCTGTGGCATCAACCTTTCTGCCTCTCAGTGGCTGCCTTGGCTGCAAACCCCGGGGCCAGCCTCCCCCACAGCTCCCGAGGGGTCCCCCTCTCCGGGAAGTCCTTTGGGAGCCAGCCGTGTTCACCTGGCGCCACCCCATTGAGGCAGCAGGAGTCCCCTTAGCTGATCCCGTGGCTCCTCTGCCAGTCCCTTTGTGCCCTGCGATAGGGTACGTGGAGCCTAGCGTGGCTCTCCTCAGCTGGGCACCAGAAGGTGGTGATGCAGATGTGTTTCTTAGTCCTCGGCCCTGACCTCGGGTGGGTCTATGCTGGTGCAGAGGCCTGTTCTGTGCGGAGCCCGGGGAGGGACCCTTGCAGCCTCCCGGGCCTGCTTTCCCCTTCTCTGTCTTTTTGCACCATGGAGATTGGAGGGACCCCAGCGTGGCCCAGGCAGAGCAGGCAGCGTGGACCGTGGCGCACTGGGCTGTCCCTGGGAGGCAGTGAACCCTGTCTGCAGAGCTTGGCTCGCAGCCACGGGGAGCGGCTCTGCGCCTCATAACGCGGCTCTCTGCCGGCTCTGGCAGACTCGCTGTACCGGGCGCGTCTCGGTTGATGGCTGGTGTGGCTGGACGCGTGGGCGTGGGCTGAGTCTGCAGGGGCTTCTCCTAGAGGAAGGAGAGGCCTACAGGGTGGGCTTGGTGGGGGAAAAGGGAATCCAGGTGCCCTTTTATTGGTTCCCAGCAGGTGTGTGGCCAGCGTGGTCACTGTCAGGCATGGCTGCAGGACAGGTGCACATGTGGAAGGGAGAATGTGCCCCGGAGTTTGAGCAGACACCACAGACTCGAGCAGGGTGTGCATTTGGTGTGGGAGGTGTCCGCTCCATCAAGTGGACCTGCCCCAGGTGAGCTCCTGGCTGGCTGTGTGACATCAGTCAGGGCCGTGGGGTGGTGTTTGCACCTAGGAAGTACAGCAGAGGGCCCGTGAGTCTTCCTCAGTTACCGGGGAGTAAGTAGAGGTGACGATCGGAATTCTGGGCTCCTAGCAGACCCCCAACCCCTGCTAACTCTTGTTACTCTTAACAAATGTATTGATTGCGCCCGCTGTGTTCTGATTTTTAGTTATTATTTGTTTTGGGTTTTGAGATGGGGTCTCACTGTGTAGCTCAGGTTGGCTTCGGACACATGCGCCACCATGTCCAGCTCTTCCTGCTGTGTTCTGGATGTGACAGTGAACCAGACAAGCAGGCCACCTGTGTTGCCTGGGCCTGCACTCTGCCGGGAGGCAGTTAGTAAGCATCAAACAGAGGCATGGCAGTTGGGGTGGCAGGTGCCACACAGGTAGATAAAGCTGTGTTAAAGGAGGTAGTGATCCAGGAAGGCTTCTCCAAGGAGGTGACATTTGAACAGACACTCGAGTGACCTTCGCTAGACTTCTGGTCCCCATGAGCCAGAACCTGGCCTAGAAGTGCCTTCCCTGTCTTCTAGTGGGGTTCAGATGCAAATTCACAAGTCCCTTAGTAGGAAGGATAAAACAAAACGATAGAGGGACAGGTGTAACAGCCAGCCGGAAATCTGTTCACACCATCCTGGCCTGACCCTCTGCCTTGTCATCTTAGAATGTTTTTTATTATCCTCTGGGGACTCATACTTTGAACCATGTGGGCTTCTGAATTGAATTTCTTAACAATAATATATTTTCTCACTCATGGCTGGGTGTGTTGGGGGGCTGGGTATCTTACACACACCTGTATGTGCCAAGCCGCCCTTCAGGCAAGGGCTGACCACTCGGAGCTGTCTTCTTCCTGTCTAGGCAGAGACGCTGGCCAACTTTAGTATTCACTGGTGCTCACTGACCACCAGAGGGGGATTCCCACTGGCCTTCCTGAAATAGCAGTGCCCCTGGTAGGACCCCCATCCCGGCTTTCAGATTCCACCTGTACCTTTTGTGCCTTCCTCCTCTGCTTTGGAGAGTACGGACTGGAATCCAGGGGCTTCCAGATGGCCCTCAGAGAACCCTCTTGATGCCTCTGGTCATAGATGATGAGGCAGGAGGCAGCAGGCCCCTAGGGCTTATTTTAGGGAGGACAGACGCTCACAGCTGTTAGAGGTTGCAGATAACGGCTCCTGAGCCACCTCTCCCAAGGACCAGGATGGGCCACAATTGCTGGTGAATTTTCATCTAGAAGCAGGCTTCCTGCAAGAATGGAAAGGTGCTTCTGGTTGCAGTAAGATTTCGTTAATTAGCTGGGGAGCAAACAGCTTCCCAGTGTCACGGGCTGGATAATGTGATGCCTACCGCACTCTCCTTTGAGCTCGACAAGGAAGGTGCTGGATTTCCATCTTTTTACTAAGTAGCAAGGAAAAAGTAAACCTTTTTTTAATGGGTTTTGCTTGTTTTTAGCAAACAAAAACCATTTTATGAGTTTTGTTTATGTGCCAGATACCATATCTATGCTTACTTGATCTGTCTCTCAGTGCAACAGGATGGAGGGAGCTGTTCCCACTCCAGCAGAGGAGGGAGCTGGGGCTCCTGAAGGTTGAGCACCTAGTTAGCCCGAGGCCGTGGAGTTGGAGGAACCCAGGCTGGGGTGCAAAACCGGGTTATCAGCTCCCGAGCTCTGCCCTTAACCTGGAATCTGAGCTTTGACCTCCTGTCCCTCCCAGTCACTTTGGTGGTGATCTGGAAATGCTCTAGACTCTCACTTTCCATTTCTTTCTCATCCGCAACATAAGCCACAGTTGTTTTTCTAGGAAAGTGAACCGATTTATGCCTGTATCTCGAATACGAGGAACTATTTTATTGTGGACTAGGACACACATAAGTAAACCAAAAAAGGCGAGGTTCAATTCTCTATCTGTCTCTCACTGCCTTTCTCTCCCCTGCCCATTTAAATGATTGTTTTACACTTTCACAGGTAGCCCAGGAAAGTCAGTACCCAGGTCCTTCTGCACCAGGGCCTTGAGGACTGACTGGGTTCCTCCTATGGCTCCAGCACGTTTCGAGCGCTAGGGCTGCAGATAGCGCCCAGGGGACCTCAGAGATACTACACAAGGTCTGGAAAGTGGGAGAAGTGTAAATCATTTTCCAGTAAAAGTAGGCTGAGGCATAATTAGGGGCCTAGGCACTGCCTCCAAGACAGAGCTGTGTGCCGCAGCCTTCTATAGGAAAAGATCTGCACGTTACCTGGAGCATTTGCACCTTGGAGTCTGCATGGTGCTTGCTTGCTAGGCACACAGTGCAGTTTTGATCCACTAGAACACTCCTGAGATGTGGGTCTGGCCTCCTATTTTGAGATAGGTAGACAGGTCTGAGAGGTTAAGTAACCTCAAGACACACTGACCAGCCCTGGGTGTTGTGACTGTCACTCTGCCTGCCCCTCCTCCCAGACAGAACACTCCAAGAGCAAAGTGTAAGGACACTTTTTTATCAGTTTCCCCAGCACCTTGCATAGTGCCTGGTGTTTAGCAGGTGCTGACTGGCGTTTATTGAATGCAGGGAGGTCAAGTCGTTTGTCTGCAAAAGTGGGCAATGAGGAGCGCATTTGATTTGTGGGACTTCCAGGGTTGCCACCCTGTAATTCAAAGTAGACCTGATTTCAGCTCTTGTCACTGTGCCAGATAAATGCAAAATGACACAGGCCAGCTTATCTATGTTGCAAAAATAACTCATTATAGCAAAAGACCGGAAGCAACCCAAACACCCATCCCATAAGGGACTGGTTAAATGAAACGGTACCACACCCAACTGTGGCACCCCGAAAGTTGCAAATGAGAAGTAAGGGAGGGTTTTCTGTGCTCTGTCACATGAACTCGATGCAGAAGGGCCAAGATTGATATAATATGCAAGGTTGGGATAAAAGGGACAAAACTAGGATTCTGAATTTGGTTGTGTGTGTATAAACAGATCCCAGAGAGATGCTTGGTGGGCCGAGTGGTTAACTGGGCCTTGGATGGGACGGGAGGAAAATTAACTATTTATCTTATACATTCTGATTTTGAAAACATGAGCATGAATGTGTTGCTTAGTGAAAAAACTGGCAAACAACAACCAAAACCAAAAGTGAGTCGGAACCAGCTGTTGCATTTAACTGATCTGGGCTTTGGACTAGAATAGGGCAGTCTTAGTTACTTTTCCTATTGCTGGGACAATATACCCAACACCCAAAGTTAAAGAAGAAAAGGTTTATTTAGCTCACAGTTTGAGAGGTTGCAGCCCGTAATTGGCTGGCTCCAAGGCAGGGTGGTGTGGCAGAGGGGCGACCTTTCAAGGCAGCTGAAAACAGCACAAACAACAAGACAGAAGGGGAGAGCAAGCCTCTCTCTGTACCTTATACTGTATGCAGGCTACCCGCTCTAGGGCGGGTGCGTCACTCACATCCCCAGTCCCAACGTTAGACCTTGACTCAATCTCAAACTCTGGGTTCAGCTGCCTCCCAAAAGCCTGCCCCCCATGACTGCATGAGGCTTTAGGGGGACATCCAGACACAAACCATAGCAGGCCTCGTTCGTCTGGGACTGGACACTGCGTGATCTGTATATTTTGTGGGCTTTCCCGGGAGATTCTGGCCCTGTCCTAGGAGCATCTGCACTCTTCCCTGGTGGCCTGGCTCTCAGGACTGCTGAGGAAAGCTAAAGTGGCCAGAGGGCCAGGGGCCTTCCCTAGAGATGTCAGACACTGCCCCCCTCCCCATTCTAGTCTGTCCCACGCTGTGGAGAGACTCAGCCGATTCTTCTTCCCAAACGAAGGATGCTGTGAAGAGAGACTATTCGACAGCATTTTGGTTGCTCCTTAACAGGAAGCGGGGAAAAAAAGGCAGAACTTTTTCCCAGGTTATTTCTCATGCTTTTCAGTTCAGCAAACATTTATTGAGAGCTAAGTGCACAGCAGCTTGGGGGAATCGGAGTTATGCAATGCCTGGTCTCTGCTCCCCGGGGTGCAAAGTCTTGGGTAAGCACCGCGCTCATAAAATGTACTACAGTGACTTCCAGGACAGCATGGCTTACTGAGCGCATCTGCACCCATTGTCCCGTGTGGCCCCATGGCGACCTGTGGGGCTGGTACGGGCTCTTCAGAGTTTATAGATGAAGGAAGATGAGTTTATAGATGAGTCACCGGGAAGTTGTGCCCAAGCCACTCAGTTGCTAGGTGGTAAGGCCTGGAACTAAGCAGATTTTCCAGCTACTTCTCCTCTGCCCAAACTCCCATCAGCCTCTTCCACAGGCTGTTTCGCAGCAGGTGAGGAGGCCCGTTTCTCCCTGCAAGCACGGGATGGGCACTCATGCTTCATAAGGGGCAGGGCAAGGGAAACCGGAGGCTCGTGGCGAGAGCTTGGCTTCCCGCCTCTCAGTCGTTCAGGTAGTTCTGTCTTGCGCTGCCTCTAAAACCCGCCACCCTTCCACCTGCTGCGTGTGAACCCGTAGGTGTGAAGCGAGTGTGACAGCAACCACTTTCTCCACACTGCACAGTCTCACACTACCGCCTCCTTCCCTCCCCGCTGCTCCCCTCCCTTTCCCTTCCCCAACTCTGTGCCTGCTTCCTGGCTCCTCCTCAGTAGGGCCAGGTATATATCCTGCCCAAGATCTTTGCACTGAATGTTCGTCCTGGCTGAAAGGCCCTTCCCAGAGACTCAGGTGAGCTCCAATCCCTGCAGAAAGCTCGCCCTGGATAGGCTTTCCAGACCACTCTTTTGCTGCTGTTCTTTGTTACTATTTATCCTCCCTATTTATTTATTTATTTATTTATTTATTTATTTATTTATTTATTTATTTATTTATTTTAGTCAGGGTCTCACTATGTGTTCCAGGCTGGCCTCAAACTCCAGGTGATCCCCCTGCCTCATCCTCCTGAGCGCTAGGATTATAGGCGTGCGCCACCACGCCTGACTGTTTACTGGTTTATTATCTGGTTCCCCCTTTCAAACGTAAACCCATGAGGGCAGGCATCTCGTTCGCTTTATCACTGTACCTGATGCCTCACATGGCACCTGGCGTGGAACGGCTACTCCACAAAGATGGTCGAGTGAGTGAACCGGATGTGTGGCCTCAGCATGTAGTGCTTCTCTATTAAGAAGAAAGAATCAAGCCCTAGCATTTTAGGAGATGAAGAGACCAGGACCCCTGTCCTTGCAGAGCTTCCTCAAACAATATCATTAATTAACCTAGTGATTGGCTCGGCACTGTTTATAAGAAGCGCTCTTTGCAGGTAGTCACTTAGTAGGGGGACCAGTTTTCAGGGCGGCCCGTTCTGTGGGCCAGCCCCCTTGATCCAAAGGTCTCTTCTGTTTTCCACTGGGCACAAACCTGCCTCTTTATAATTCCTGCTGATTAGCCAAGTTGCTGGAGCGACACAGAGGAAATGTGCTTGCTTTTGCTCGTGACCCTCCTGCAGAGAGTTGGGGGCAGATAACTATCGTGAGCCCCACCCTCCAGCCTGAACACCATCAGTTCCTTCAATTGTCGATGTTCCAGAGGGAGGCACTTTCCTGCCTGCTTGTCTGCTCGTGACACTTGCCTGGGTTTTGGAATTTCAGACTTGGTCTGGCCAGGGCAGAGTGTTTGGGGACCGGACCAGACCGTCATCCTGCTGCGTTCAGTCCACACAGCCCTGCTGGGGTGGCCTGAGGGGTGTGATAGCATAGCTGAGCTGCCTTCAAGGGAACAGATCTCTTAGCAAATAAATGGAAAAGGGACCGAGAGATGGAGAGAGGTAAAAAGAATTAAGATGTGTTACACACGTGTACCGACTCTCCATGCTGAGTGTAAATCATTAGGTACTGCCAACATGGATTAATAAATATGCAAATTAAAAAAACAAGCAGGAACTGCTGCTGAGGACAAATGCTTAGGGTCTTTGTACCTCATCTCCCATTGTTGCCTGGTCTCTCCCAGGCTTGTAAAAGTTGTAAGGTTTGTTTTTAGCATTTTGAGATTTCAAGCTGCTGCAGACCCATGAACACCAATGAACTCAACCTAGATTCTGTTTGGGGGAAAAAAAATAAATCTAGGTAAAATTTCACCATCACCAAAACCCCAGGGTAGAAGATGGAACCCTAGGAGTTCCTCCAAACCTACAAAAGCCTGCACCTCTGTCCTCTCCTTCTCTTCCTCCTGTTGCTTTGTTTTGGTTTGGGTGTTTTGGTGAGACAGAGTCTTGCTAAGGAGTTCAGGTTGGCCTGTGTAGCCTGCCCCAGCCTTGGTGCTGGGGTGACAGGCGTGAGCCACCACGCTCAGCCTCCTCCCCTTTCTCTTTTTGACTGTTGATTGTGTCTCTGTCTCTTCCTGCCCCATCCTGGCTTCCTCACCCTCCCTTAATCCATTGCATTTGCTTCTTTTCTTTTCTTTTCTTTTCTTTTTTTTCTTTTTGGTACTGGGGATTGAACTCATGATCTCGCACTTGCCAGGCAGGCACTTATGCCGCTGAGCTGAGCTAAATCCCTGGCCCGCTTCCCCTCTTTCACGTAGCAGAGATATGGAAGTCATTTTTACTCATAGCGTTTCTCACACTTCCCCCACTAAAAGGTTTACTGATGTAGGCAGGTTGGGAGTGAGGTTCATGTTGGATCTGGGGGGTGCTATTAAGTCACTTCTTAGGTGCAACCTTGGGCTCCTGGGCGTGTATGGCCTTGGAGGGGGAACACACTGAGGCCAGCCCAGGGCCCTTCTGCATGACGGGCGCCTGTTCCTCCCGAATCCTCGGTTTCCTGCTGGTGCTAGGACACCCAGGCAGCGTTTGCTCTGCTCGTTGCCGAGGCTGTGGTCACTTTGGGCAGAGGTGACTGGAAGGTGGCCAAGGTCAAGGTTTCAGCTCTGAGGCTGTTTGACCTTCCCTGCCCCTTACCCCCTTCCAGCCCTGCTGGGTGGGTGAGGCCAGGCCAGGCCAGGAGGAAGAAACAGATCTTTGGGCTCCGGCCTGGGCTCTTTCCCTGACGTCCCTTTTTCTTTGCCTCCTGTGTGTCCTGCTACTCAAAGAAGCTCAGCGTGGAGAGACCTGGGACCTTGAGGTGTGGGCCTAGGCTGGGAGTCTTGAGCACAGCTCACGGCGGGGTGACTCTGACCTGGGGTGGCCACTGGAATTTCTACCTGGCATTTATTTACTTATTTATTTATTGGTCTTTTTGAGACAGTCTTGCTATGCAGTTCAGGCTGGTTTTGAACTTGTAACAATCCTGCCTCAGCCTCCCGAGTGCTGGGATTATAGGCATACACCACCATGCCCAACTCTTATCTGGCTTTATCAGAAGTAAACTAGGATTGGGGCAGAGTCGAGGGCTCAGTGCCTTCTCAGATGGGTCACTAAGTGGGCAGCAGCAGGCAGAAGTTAGAATCGCCAGCCCAGGAATCTTTAAGGACTAAAACAAGGAAAATGAGTTCACTTGGTTTTGGGTTTGGTTTTGTACAGAGAATTGAACTCGAGACCTTGCGCTTACCAGGCAGGTGCTATGCCGCTGAACTCCATCCCTGGCCTCGCTTGGGTTTCGCAGTCATGGTCCACACCAAGCAGAGGCTCCAGGCCAGGTCTCCTCTGCAGACATCTGTCCACAAGGGACCCTGCTTGGTCTGCGTTGCAGCAGCCAGGCTCAGCCCTGCCCTGCGGGATTCCAGGGGACAGACACCTTGCCTCGGGAGGAAGGGGCAGCCTTCTAGGGGCCACTGTCCACCCACCCCGCCCTTCTCTAGCCCACCCTGTTCTGTTCCCCCGTGGGCACTCAGCAAGCATCTGCCGACAGCAGAGACCTCAGACCCTGGCAAGGCTGTATTTGGGGGCCAGAAGGAAGGCAGACTGGCCATGCAGTGGCGCTCCGAGCGGGTCCCAGGCAGGGTAGAAGAGGCGGGATTCCCATTGCCTGGGAAGGGGAAGCATGTTGTAAACTAAAATGCAGCCGGAGGGTGGGAGGGTGGCAGACCGTGAGGTGGGGCCAGGCAGCCCGGATGAGGGGAGGCATGGGGCTTTGTCAGAGAGTGCTGATGGGGGGCTGGCTCTGCCCTTGATCCCCATGGCCATTAAAGGCTTTGGACAGGGAGCAGTGAGATGCACCGTGATGTGATCAAAGCAGCACTTTAGGAAGCTTGATCAGGATTTACCCCCTCTGCCCTCCAGGCTGCCTCCTCAGCCCCTCTGCCTTTCTGTGGTTCTGGGACAGTGTGGTGGCTCTTTAATAAGATCCCCAATAGCCGTGGGTGCTGGGGGGGGATAGACCTCCTGAGGGTGATGGTCCCTACCCACCCCCAGGTCCTTGGAGGCCACCTGGCCACGCCTAAGGGATGACAGACAACAGATGGGACTGCGACAGGCCCTGCCTCTGGAGCCCTCCTAGATTTTCACTTATGTGTCCCCAGACAGTTGCAGAACCTTCCTCATCCTCTGTTTCCACTGCCCCGACGTCGCAAAGTCAGACCCCAAGCCGCTCTTCTTCTTCAGATCTCATAAGAACCATGTGGGCCTTGCTGCCTGCTGTTCTGGGAACTTCCTGTGGTACACACTTTTAAGTCAGGCAGGGGCTGGGGGCAATCAGGGAAGGCTTCCTGCAGGAGGCTGACCCCACAGGTCTGCCTGGGAAGCTGGAAGGAGGTTTAACGCGAGGAAAGCTGCGAGGGTTCAGCAGGGAGACAGTCCACCCCACTGCTGCCTAGGTGCTGCCCTGAGTCCTCCCAGCACACTCTGGGGAGGAGGGCGCGGTTCCCTGCGGCACGGAGTAAGTCACAGGGTTTATGCTAATGAGGGCCCGCCCCCGCCGCCGCTCAGCCTATGAGCCAGCCAGGCTGATAGCTTTATGCTAACAGAGCCCGCCCCCGCCCCCGCTCAGCCTATGAGCCGGCCCGGCCCGCAGTTTAATTACCGCAGAGTCCGGGAGATGATAAGGATGGCGTCACCGCTTCCCGCGCCATGTGCTCGCTGCCTTCCCAGCGCTATTATTGTAGGAAAAACAGAGGTTCTGA
>RJWT010040448.1:0-12493 GCA_004365215.1 Cuniculus paca
GGAAGACAGTATTATTTATCTTTGTTTTGAAATAATATTTTATTTTTATTAATAAATGTTTGCAGCACATAGTGACTACATTCCTTGTGGGGAGTTAGGACTTGTACATAACACATATTATTTTCAAAGTTATGAAGGAAAACAATTTCCATGACATGAGACACATACTCCATTCTTAATGACAGATTGAAGACATGTTCAGATATCTAAGAACTCAGACCGTTTTCTTCTAATCCACCACCAAACTGTACAATGGGTTAAAGACTGTGATGAGTTCTTAGCATCCCTCCCTCTGAGAGATGGGACTCTGCACTCTCCTCGAATGTGAATGGGCAGCGCGATGGTGTAGAGCAGTCCAATGCAGTGGGCTGATGCTGTGCCAGTTTCTGAGCGAGCCATGGCTCTAAAAACCTATCATTATTCATTTCCTATCTCTCAGAATGCTCTTTTCTTCAGTTGGAACCATCCGTCACTCATGTTACAGCCCTAATTAAGTCCAGCCTTCCAGAAATATCTCATGCTAGGAGATGTGGTGTTTGAATTAACCAAATTTTGGTAAGAAATACTTTCACCAGTTTGAAAGAGCGTAGTATGTATTACAAAGTTAGCAAATGACCATTTACTTAAACACGGTGGTTCCTGATTTTTCAATGCGTAACAGACAATTGCTAGTAGAAGGAGCCATAGAGGAGGCGTTCAGTTACTCAGTGGAAAAATCCTGTGCCTTGTGGGATAGAACTCTCTGTGCTCTTCATCCTAGCAAGGGTCCCAGTGTAGGAGAGCAAGCATAGCCCTCATTATGGGGAAGCAGACCTTTTCTGGAGGCAAGATGTAAGATATGATGTCTCTGAGAGAAATTTTAGAACAGAAGAGGTAAAAATAGAAGGAGACTTAGGTTATATCATAATCCTTAATCACTAGGTTATAAAATTCATTCTGTAGGCACTGGGAGCAGCTAAAGATTTCTGAGTTGGCAATAGAAAGAAGGACCCCTATCTGGTTATACCGCTAATTGTGCTAAGCATAGTGGTTTGAAACTCACCTAGCCAGGTATCCTGAGAAAAATAAATTTGTGGCAAGAAGAAAGACAGCCATCTGTATTGCTTATCCATTAAGAATAGTTGTGTACTATGGAAGGAAATGTCCCACATAAACACTGGTCCCTTGTGGGAGGGAGGATGCAGAGGGTGAAAAGTACAATAGCACAATAAAGTTTCCATTTGCCTTTTTTTCTCTGGTACTGTGGTTTGAACCCAGGGCTTTTGCACTGAACTACATTTTCAGCCCTATATTTTGCTTCATTTTGAAACAGGGTGTCTCTAAGAAGTTGCCCAGGCTGTACTTAAATTTGTGATCCTCTTGCCTCCTTCCAGAGTGCTGAGATTACTGATGTGTGTGACATGCCTGGCTCCATTTTCCATTTCTGGAGTATGTAAGGAACAAGTTTTATTCAAAAGGCCCAGTATTAAAAGAACTGTGCGAAGTCACAGCCTTCAACCTACTATTATTATTATTATTTTTTTTTACTTTCTACTTCTTTGCACTGATAAATTTCTAAGCATTAATAAAGCAAATGAGAATATTTGGGAGAAAGTATTTGCAAATCACATACTGTATATGATGAATTTGTGTCTAGAATATTTAAAGAACACTAAAATCTCAAAAAAAAAAACTCAAATAGTTCAGTTAGGAATTGGACAATTGACATGAACAACAGCAGAAATTACTGAAGAGAATATAGAGACAGAAAATAAGCATGAAAAGAGGTTAAACCTCATCAGTCATCAGGAAATGCAAACTAAAACCACAGTAAGTTATCTTTGCACAACTATTAAAGTACCTGAAATAAATAATCATGACGCTACCGAGTGCTGGCAAGGATTCAGGCACTGGATAATTCACACATTCCTGGTAGCAATGTGAACAGCACTTCATCGCTGGAAAAGAGTTAGATCCTCATAAAACTAAAACTGCAAGTGAAATATGACACAGCAGTTGTCACTTAGGCATTTAACCTACACATGAAAACCTACATTTACACAAACTCCTAAGCATTAATGTCCATAGCATCTTTATTTGTAATAATCCCAAAGTGGAAATGAATCAAATACTCTTCTACAAGTGAGTGGTTAAACCAATTCAGTGCATCCATACCATGGAACGCTACTCAGCAAGAGAAAACAATGCACTATTGATGCATGAAAGCATTTGGACGAATCTAAAGGGATTGTATTGAGTAAAAACAAATCCAAACAAGGTACATTCCCTGTGATTCTGTTTATATCACCTTCTTGAAATGACAGTATTATCAGGCTAGAGAACAGATTAGTGGTTGCCAGTATTGAGAAGTTGAGGATGGAGGGAAAGATGTGAATGTGGTTTTTTAAAGAAGCATATGGGGCCTTTATTCTGTATTTTGATTATGATGGTTGTCACATGGTGCTACATGGATCATAAAATTGCATAGAACTCAGTGTGTACAGCATACACACATAAGCAAATAAGTTCACCTACACTTGGTGTGATTTAAATTAGGTCACTGGATTATGTCAGTGTGTTGTGGTTGTGATACAGTATTTAGTACACAGGATCTGTCTGTATCACTTCTTACAACTGAATGTAGACCTAGAATCATCTTCAAATAAAAAACCTTGAAAAGAATAAGAAAAGGCTCGTGTTTTCACAGTCCCCTCAGAAAGATTTTAAAGATAGCATCCTATATGGAAGGTCTTAGCTGGTTGCCTGTCTCCTGATCCCTAAATTGATGTTAATAAGGTAGAGTTTATTTAGCTCAGGTGCTATTTCCCAAGAATGACCACAAAGCTAACATTTTCTGAGGATTGTGTACGTGTCACTCTGCTACTTCTTCATGGAAGGATGGCTTATGCTGTCTTGTAGGGTCTGACATATGCGTACATATATTGTACCTCTAATTTCGTTTTATACCAAGATCCTCTTCTGCTCTAGCTGCAGTAGCCATCTTTCAACTTCAGAAATACTCTTGTCTACCACAGGTTTTTTCCTCTAGTGTTTCCCTAGAACACTCTTTGTTCACCCTTGATTAACCATTTTCATTCCTCAGATCTTAGCTATAATACCATTTCTTTAGAGAGGTCTTCCCTGATTTCCTAAACTAGGTTAGCTGTGCTGTAACATACTTCTATAGTACTTTGATTCATCGAAGCAGTTATAGATGTGATTGCATGAATATCTGTGCTATTATTTGATTTTAATTATTCAGGAGTATAAGCTGACACTTAGAGCTTTTATAACTTGCCCCGAGCTATATACCTACTGCAGTGGTGAAGCTGGGATTTAACCTCTGGTTTGTTTGACACTAAAACTTCTCCTCAGGTTTTACTAGGCAAATTTCTCATGTGAGGATTTTATGAATGTCACAAAAGAATGTGTTGAAAATGGTCCAACCTGTACAATCATAGTTTGGCAGAGAGACAGAGAGACAGAGAGACAGAGAGAGACAGAGAGACAGAGACAGAGACAGAGACAGAGAGAGAGAGAGAGAAGGAAAAAGAGAAGGAGAAGGAGAAAGAGAAGAGATGCAGGATATCTTAGCCTCACTCTTCCTTTGCCAGAGTCTCTGGAGAGGTGAATGGCTGCTTGTGATGCCACCTGCATATGCAGGGTTCTGCTAGATCTGCCAAACCATCTGATTCTTAGAAACTTGAATGAGAGCGCAAATACAAAATCTGTGTACCAAATATTGCAAGTACTGTGTGGATTTTGAGATCTTATCATTGAACCAAACTCAGTAAAAACTGTACTTCTTTATCTCAAGGAAGAAACAAAGTAATTCATTTGTGTGCTTGATTATTTCCTTGCCTCTTGCTGATTAGTATCTGGGGACAGTTTTCTCCCAACTGTTCTTTCACATGAGTGGAGCTATTATCAAAACTGAGTAACTTTAGATACATTTCAGCAGGCTTCAAGTATGACCTCAAATGTGTCCTTACTGCGGAAATTGTCATTACTTATATTTTAGGTTCCAGCATTTGTTCTGATCCATTTTAAGTTTTTCTTATGTGCTCTTACAATTTCATTTTTCTTCTTCAAAGGATCCCAAAATGTTGTTTCTCTGTGCTGTGCTGCATTTGGGATTTTGTTCTGCATTGTAGCTTCTGTTTTTCCTGACCCTTATTTCTAAGTCTTTGTATGAGCAAATGACTGATGTTTATGTTAGTTTTACTTCTCCCTTTTGCACTCTTCAAAATGTTTCCTTTTCTTTCTAACAGAAATAGTGTGATTGCTGCAGCTCTCTAATTTTTGATCTGCCTTGAATGTTCTGTAGCTGTGGGCTTTCTTTGGGATGAATTTATTTTAGTAGGGCCCAAACTGAAAATATGTTCCTCTATTTTTTCCACCATGCTCCTTTCTGTTAATACCAATTAAACCTTTCTCCTGGCCTTAGAAACTCAGGAATATTACTTCTTAGCTCCTTTTTGCCATACAATACCCTGTGAGTCACATATTTTACCATTATTGACAAGTAGGAGAAAGGCTGAAGAGATTATGTCTATTTGTTGGTTAGCATCTTGTATTGGCTCCATTAGCAGAATCAAAAATAACAAAGATATAAATGAAGTAAAAGTTAATTTGTCTCACACACAATTTATAGCAGGTCAGGAGGAGGACATGGGAGAGTGTGCTCTGTTCCAAAATGTTGCTCAAGAGCAAGATTCCTTGTTGCTCAGCATTCCCCAAGGTTGTTTCTGTCACTCACTGTCAAAAAAGGAAAGCAGGAAAGAAATAAAGGGTTAGGGTTAGGGTTAGGGTTAGGATTAGGGTTACAGACATGATCTGGAAGTTGTCTGTGTAGCTTTTGCTCATTACCTTTGGCCAAAATATATTTATATGGTCACATTTAGTATTAAGGAGGCTAGGAAATGTAGCTTTAGCTAAAGGCTCATATTTTCCTGTTGCTGAAAAGTAGAATTTGAAAGTGGAATCTCAGGGATAGCTTACCTCATTCTGTATCCAGGCATGAAAGAAGAAAAGACCCCCCAAAATAGAGTTAAGACTGGCTTGATTGGCTATGACTTATAGTGAAACGAAAAAGCAATGTAAGAAGTCGATTTGGACTTGAGAAAAGATCAACTGTGTTTGGTCAGTAGCTAACCAGGTATGTGGTTTCCCTACCAAAAAGCAGTATATTGAGTATACAAGGAGCAAGAGAAAAATCAGCTATTCCCTACCACATCGATTTGATATTGGCATTAGAGGTGGAATGAGAAGGGAAAATGGAGACTCTTCTTTTTTATTTTCAATGCGAGCGGTCATTGGAATGTGGATAATGACAGGGGCAGAGACAGGCCATGCATGAGGGACATTGGCGAGGCTGAGTTCCCTGATGAGGAGTGGGACTGAAGCAGCCAAGCCTGACCTTGTAGTGCCAAGCACATTTCACTAGGAGAATGTGCCCCTTAAGAGAAGTAGGAAGTTGGGAGGAGCTGGATTTGTTTTGTGGTTTGTCTTCTTTACTTGGGCTTTGTGGCAGTGGGGGAGAAGAAAGTGAGATGTATATTGTTTTTGACCCTTTGGTGTTTAAGATGTCAATGGAGTATAATCCAAGTGTCTATGTATATAAATAAGGAAGTAATAAGAATGTCAGGACAAAGAGAAAAGGGTGAACTTCAGTAAGACCTATGCCTACTGGGGGACAGCAAGATGAGCTGGAAAAACAAGAGTAAGGAAAGAAATGAATCCTCACTGATGGTAATGAGATTTTCAAAGAGCAAAGCAGTCACCTGGGTAAAATTTTTAGAGAAAACAAGAACAAGGAGATAAGCCCAATTAATTTGCTCATGGGAAGAGCATGGTAACTTGTAAGAGAACAGTTTTAGTAGAGTGACAGACAGATGAGCCATAATTGTACAGTTAGTTAACTAGTGTGCTGAGTGGGTGGCAGAAAGAAGGAGATGCAGCATGCTCTGACGATGTTTATTTTTCCTTTTTATTTCAGTCATTAAGATGGCATGTGTCCATCTATTACTGTGAACTGCAAGGAACTGGAATAAGTTGGAAAGTCGAAAGGCAGCAAGCCCGCTTGTTTTCTTTAAAATGTTTTAAGTTGATGATACTATAATACTATTTCTTCCTCAATTAGTTTTATTAGTCTCCCTATGGTTTTTAAAACCATATGTGCTTTTGTTTTTAACAGAATGAGATTAGATTGAGAACTCACTGATTGGGTTATTAATCTTTGTATATAATATATCCTTTTTGATATAGTGAATTCTCATTAAAGAAATTATTTTTTTTCTTCCTTAAGTGACTCGTAGTTGGAGTCTAGCCAAGTTATTTTGACTCCAGAGACTGAATACAAGTGACCTGAAAGGACAACATGAATTTGTTTACCAAGAAGTTGGCAATTTGAATAAGCATTAATTGTGGCATTATTTCCGAATATGTTCTTAATTATAGTTGTATTGATGTTGGCTAAGAATTTTGATACATTTGGATGAACTTTTCATATGAACAAATGCTTGAGTGATCTGATTAAGCTTCCTAATGAATCTGTTGCATATTACAAAGTTCTTGCCAAGACATTCAGGCACTCAGTTAAAAAAAAAATACATCTTTATTTGAATTTCAAATATGGCTAAGATTCTTTTCAGAAAGTAAAACTAGATTGTGTTTATGATTTATCTTACTTTTGAGGGCTGATAGCATTGAAGATGCATTATCATTATTCTTCTTTCTTTGTTTAATATTTATAAACTACATGCTTTATGCCTGGTATGTTTAAAATGGGTAGTAAATCTCTAATGATTATGTATTTTATTTAATAACTCAGCTGTTAAATACATAGTTGAATATTTTAGTGAAACTGTAGGAAATATTTACTTCAGTAAATATGTCATCAAAGTTTATGGCTATTATAATTTATAATTAATAAATATTTAGCAAATATTTGCCACATATAGTATATGATGTTAGGAAACATTAGGAATGTAAGAGAGGAGTACAAGATTTTTCTTACCCTTAATGAATGTATAATCTTTTGGGGGAAATAAATGCCCATATAATTGTCACATATATTACAATTTGTACAGTAAAAATACATAAAATTCTATCAAGGTTTTACAAAAAGAACAAAATATTTAAAAGGTCACAAAGAGTGAGTTTCATTGAAAACAGGTTGTGCAAGTAAAGTCTTAGCTGGTTGGAGGGACTTGGGAGACAGGCACGAGGAGACTTTCCTCCGGTACTGTAAAGGAAGAGTGTGATCTGAGCGTGGAGTTGGTACCCAAGGTGAGACTTGAGGAGATGGTGGAGGATGAGTGCTTATTGAGGAAAGCACCTAAACTCAAATAAAAGGGATTACAAGGATTGTGACTCATGGACAACAGGAAGCCATTGTGGTGGTGCTGGTGGTGATAGTTATTACTGTTTTAGTTAGAGCCATGTAGCACCTATGGAATCAGCAGAGTCTAGTAGTATTATGTCTTTCAAAAGATCAGTCAGTTGTTCTGTGTTTGGGGAGAAGAACCATAATCATCACAGGGAGGGCCAGCATGGGCCTGTAGACCCAAGCTGTTCATTGAGAAGAGGACTAAAGTAAGGGCTTTGATGTCATTATTGACAATAACATACTGACAAGAGCAGAAAGAAATGATTAAAAATATTTAAGCTTCACTCCTAACACTGAACCATACCATTTTTAGTAAATTGTAATATATGCATTCTAACAAGGAATTGTTATTGCTTTGTTAATGGCACTTTTATATTCTATTGAACTTTAAGATGTTGAATGTGTTATCTACTTGATATAAACATATAGAATAACCCACGCATTAGGTAGTTATGTTTCAGCCTTCTATATTTTAATATACTGAAAGGCTCAAAAATGGTATTGCCCTGGGCCTTTCTCAACCTCTGAGAGGCTTTGTTAGGGCATAACATTTCCTTATATTTGCAGAGCATTATCATTTATTAATCTTCTGTAGACCTTGCATTGATCATCCTAAATGATGTGCTTTGAAATACCAGTACTATATAAACAACTCATAGGATTTGTGCTAATCCAGTGTAACTCATGAAATTTACTTTTAATTATGAAACACACATTTTCATCTTATTGCATAAAATTAGAAAATTTTCCTTTCCAAGAGAGGACAAAGAGCATTCATATGTGCTATTAATAAAAGGCACCACATATAAAAATGAGTTTGCCCTTTTCCAGCAACACCTGAGAGTTTGCCATTGTTAAGAGCGCGTAGGCCAGGACATTAGGGTCAGGGCTTTATGTCTAGCTTTCTGCGTATCGCACACCTGGAGGACTGCCAAAGTTTTAACATAAGACCTGATAGTCCCAGAGCTGTGTGTTTTAAAAGCCAATCCTAACATAAGGGAACTTAGAATATATGGGCACTGGCACTTGATTAGAAGGTTTAGGCAATAATCTCAGCTACAAGACAATAAAGGAGTAGATTTGGAGAGTGACAAGGCAGAAATTAAAACCAGTCAATCTGATCCCAATGCCTCAGATCACTCCTCTATTCCAGGTCGCTCATGAAGGAGGATGAGAAGGCCTTCTCTCCTTGGTAGTTATCACTTGAGAGTAAATAGAGAAAAGGTGGTCATATGAATACAGCAGGGTAAATAAATGTAGATATAAAAATAACCCCTTCTGTGATTTTTGTTGCCTGTCAATTTACCTAATTATTTACCTAATAATTACCTAATTATTTCATTACCTATTAATCAACGATTGCTGCATATTTAAATTTGAAATTTTGGCTAGAATTATTTGTGGAGGCAACAGCTGTGCATTTTAAGGGACTTTTAAAGAAGTTCATTAAGATAGTTACTTAAATGTTATTTAATGTTTTCATGATTAGGAGAGAATTGCCATATAAATTTATTTATAGTTACAAAGCATTAAGAATATTGCCATAGTGTATCATCCATACTGTGACTTCATATATTACTAAATAATAACTAGTAGTATATACAGCTCAAATTCCTTATTCATGTAGGTGTGTAGTTGTATATATTTATTATACTACTGTTAATCATTGATTTATAAGCTCTTGTTTACTACTTGTCCCTTTGTACTTAAAATCAATAAACAGAAAATAAAGTAGGGGTTTTTATTGAGCAAGGTTCTTGATGGAAAGTAATTGTGAATGCATCAACTGCTCACACAGCATAGCACTGACCTTTGTCTGCAGAGCTCCTAGTGAATACCCAAAATTATTTGTTGTTGTTTGATGAAATTAGCTAATAAAAAAGAAATTCCAATACAGGTAGAAATTATTAACCTCTTCTCTACCACAATCTCTTTTACAACTTTAATAGCTTAAGAAATAAATTGCTCATCAAATGTATGTGGGAAACAGATAAAAATGTTTTTAATTTTTTGTTCATCCTTTAAAATAGCTTCAGAACTTTGTCATTGCTATATAGTTGTGTACTTATATTATTTACAAATATGTTATTTTAAATGTAGCAAATATTTTGAAAATGAACTATTGAAGAAAAAATAAAACATAAACCTTAACAATGCCAACACTCATACAGCTCCCACCCAAGTAACATCTTAAGGCCTTAATGCCTATTCGTCCAGATATCACCACATTTCATTTCTCCTACATGATCATTTTTATTTAAAACATCATATTAAATTAGATTATATAAATCCTTCCAAATTACTTTTTAGAAGTATTATCATTCAATTAGCTCCTCTTTTATATTTGTATTATTTTTAATCTTTTCAAAAAGAAGTTTTAAAAATGGTACAAAGAAGTATAGCCCTGGGCATGTGTATTGGTCAAATTTATTTTGGCTGTCCTTACTGTGTGTTGTAACTTTTGCTGACTGGTATGACTGAACTATTCCTCTTTTTCCTGTATGTGTGCCAAAAGCTTTTGTCTATTTTAAAGTCTCTGCTTTCCTGTTCTTCTATGTGCTGGCTGGATGTGTCACAGCTTCTCCTGTAGTTACTGTGCCCATGTACCCATATCCTAGCCAAAGAAATGAGTAGAAGTCATGTGTGCCATTCGACACCTGTCCCCAAAATGTCTTTCATCTTTTTTTTTGCGGCACCAGGGATTGAACTCATGACTTCGTGCTTGCCAGGCAGGCACTTAGGCCACTGAGCTAAATTCCCCAGCCCTTGTCTTTTTGAGACAGAGTCTCACTGTGCTGTTCAGGCTGGCCTTGAGCTCACTTTGTAGCCTAGGCTGGTCTCAGACTCACAACGATCCTCCTGTCTCAGCCTCCCGAGTGCTGGGATTACAGGCGTGCGTCACCACGCCTGGCGAATGTCTTTCATCTTTGCACCTAGATTCTCTCTTCCTTTCCCACTGCCTGGGATGGAGGTGACCCCTAGGGTAACCTCGGAAGCTGTGTGTCGATGATGGAAGAGCCAGTCACACGCTGCAAAGACACAGTTTAGCTGCACATTACTTATGGCCACGACCAAACTAATGCACTTTGAACTGTTACTTGAGCCCTGTGTGAAATTGATTGGGTTTCAGCCATTATATATTAGTCGGTAGCTTCGAGCACTTAGTTTGTGCCTGATCATACAGTTCTAAGCCTTCTTTCTTTAAGCTTCGAAACACTGAAGATTGAAGCTCTGCTTTGCGCTCCATGCTTCTTAAGTCTCCCTTTTCATGTCTCCTTTTATTTGTTGTTTTTGTTTTGGCATCCTCTATTAAACTGATTTATAAGCAAGCTATTAAAGACCGATAATGTGAGAATGTACATTTTTTTTCAAGTTTTTTATGTTATTTGGATGTTTTCATTTTAGGACACTGCTGGGAGATTCAGAGCTTTCGTTGATAGGAATAGCTACAATTATTTTAAAATGAATACAATGCTTTTCAGCTGAATCATAAAGCAGTGTTTCATATATCATCTCTGAGATGTTAACAAGTTCTGGGCACAACAGAGATTCTGTTCTTAAAGTCATTTGGACACCTGGACATCTGTTGTCCACGTACAGCTGAGAATCGCACAGGAAAGGGTTTGCAGTAAAGCAACCCATTCCCCTTCTCTAACCTACTGTTTGAATGTTTCATTTCCAAGAGAGCCCTTGTCTTAAGGCTCTACCATTAGGATCTAAGAAAACAAGCATTTCTAAGGCCAGCATTGCATGGCGCACAGTTTGGGAAATGCTATCACAGACTATTAGAGTCAGAGCAAATCTTGAAATAATTCACTAAGAAAAGCAAATGGAAAGGACCATTTTAAATTTTGCATGCAGTTCTAAAGAAATAACTGTGCTGGTTCAAATAGAGTTGTCGTTGTATTGTCAAAAACAGATTTATTGAGCAGAATACAGCGCGTTGTGAATACCTGTCAGCTCTGATTATCTTTTCCTCTGTCAAGAGTTTAAAAATAACAAGAACACTTGTTTTTGTGAGAATTCAACTATTATTTTGTTCCTTGACATCTTTATAAATATTATAGATTATTTAATTTGATTAGGTAATTTGTTCAACCTGTCTCTCTTAAATTTTAACATGTTATTTGCCCATATGCTATTTGGTAAAAACAAGAGTGATGAAATAAACTAGAAAAAGAATACTTATGATATATTAAGTTTTCAATTTCCTTACACACTGATTTTATATATAGTTACATATGTAGATGTAATTTTGTACATATTACTTATATGTTTAGCTCTACTATTGTCCTTTGTGTTAGAAAAGTTTTGATATTTTAGTTAACTGGTGATACTAACATTATATGCCACTTTATTTATTTTTCCATATGAAAATAGGTTATCCAAGAAAAAATATTTTCAAAGGAAAAATGTGGGATTATAGCAAGCATTAGTTTTTGTTTTTGTTTTTTAGGTTTTTGTTTGTTTTGAGTTGTTAGCATTGAACCTACAGCTTCTTGCACACCAAGCAAGTGCTCTGAGCTATTCCCTCAGTCCTGTAGGGTGATATTTTATGTGTGTAATGTATCATTTGAATTTTTGTACCAATGGTGAAGATATAGTCCAGTCCACTCTAGTGATATTGTCATAGCACTGCAGGGACATCGAAGCACTATTTTAAAATACCTCTGCTGAGGCCCACAGAGATGGTGAGATTTGAACAAATTCAAGACTAAGCTTTCCAATTTTGAAGTTAGTATTATCTCTTCTACATTGCAATGTTTTTTTATTTATCTTAAGAAATTCTATTGACTGGGACTAGCTCCAAACCTTGGGATAGTATTTGATAATCTCTAAGGCAGGATTTGCCAGATCCAGGGAAGCCCTGAAACTCAGTCTCACCACATCCTGTCCCATAGAGGCAGACTCCTTCAGAGTTTAACAGCTTATCAGCCTTTAAAGCCGTTTGTGGAATGTCTGGGGGAATGTTTCCACAACTCACATGAGGCTCACATTTTATCTCAGAGATTGTAAAATCAAGTTAGTTTCTAACCAAGACTGCTGAAAACCTCACTCCATGATATCCCAGCTGGTTTGAGGGACAGGGTGACAATGTTGTAAAATTTGACCTCCCTTACAGGT
>RJWT010040449.1:0-12494 GCA_004365215.1 Cuniculus paca
CATGCCTGTCATACTTGTTGAGATGCATCGTGGGATACCAACTCTGGGCTGCATTGTAAAGTCCCGCCAGACCTTGCCTGATCATTGCTGCCTCTCCGATCAGGGGTGAAAATTAATGTGTCAAGACACCCTAAGAACGTGTACCCCTCCAATTAAGTTTATAAATACTATGTGGAGAAAGGAAAAAAAAGTTAACTCTAATCTTTTGACAGAGCATTGCATAGTGAAGTTTGAGGCTGAGTGAGAAGCAATGTTTTAAGAAGAGCCTGAGAGGAAAGACAAGTGGTGTTACGGGCATTCCTTCCTCTGGCTTTGCTGTAGGAATATCAAGCGAAACCTCGACTTTGCTTTCTTCTTCTGTGGTCTTCACCTTCAGCTTGCTTTTCTCTGAACTGCTCCTGAGCTGCCCCCTAGATTCTTTGTACCTGTTCCCGCAGTTGTTCCCAGGACATACAGAGCCTGATCGTGGCTTCCTTCAGGGGCTGGATGACCAACAGTTACTAAGAAGGGTGACCTACTGCGGTCCAAGCTATTCGCAGTGAGCGAGCAGATCTGTCAGAGGCGAAAGATGGTTGAGAGTTGTGCACTTCTGCCGGACACCTCTTGCCCAAGCCTCCGTGGAGGGTGTAGGCGGGTAGGAGGGATCGTGTTCAGAAGATTTCAGGTCTGCTGAATTAATGGAAGGAGGCTGCTTGGTGTGACATTAGGTGTGGAAATAGTTGTAGTGGACATATGAGTACTTTAAATCATTGAAAGCAAAAGAAGCAATGAATTTTCTTGTAGTGTGGGCTCTTCTGTCTTTTTATCTCAGTACGTAACTGATTACTGGCATAGAGCTTCCTTTTTAAAGAACTGGTATAGAAATGTTGATAATCATGTATAAAATTGCTACTAACTTTAAAGGAAAACTTCTAACAGATAACTTACTCAGGGAATTGAGCTGAATGGGCCTCCTGAGCTCATTAATCGAATTCTTTTTCAGGTTAGGGTCCCATGTTTGAGCTGGATAGCCCTGTCTGATCTTAAGCACCCTTCTCAAAGGGTGCTTCTGCTTTGAGTTAAAGCAATGTGAAGATTTTGACAAATACATGCCAGTTATAGATCTGTTAGTGGTAAAATAGTCATTAATTTACACTTCTAAACAGATGTAGCTAAATACATCTTTATTTAGAATGTTAAGATTGATCTGTGATTGAGTGATTCCAGTTGTCTTGAAAAGTTTGTTTCACAGCTAAAATGTTGTTCTTTTAATTGTGTTTGTGTGTTTTCACCGTGCTTCTGCCTCCCGAGTTCTTCAGACGCCAAGTGGCTCTTCTTTGACTTGAGACATGAGGCTGACTGACGTTATTTCGCTGCGCTTCTTCTGTTTTAGAATAATCTATAAGTGTTCCATGTGCGACACTGTGTTCACCCTGCAAACCTTGCTGTACCGCCACTTTGACCAGCACATTGAAAACCAGAAGGTGTCTGTTTTCAAGTGTCCAGACTGTTCTCTTTTATATGCACAGAAGCAACTTATGATGGACCATATCAAGGTGTGTGTGCATCTCTCCTCTCCTCTTAAGTGAATTGCAGATACTCGCATTGGCATCAGCCAGGGCTGAGCTGGCGGATTGCTGTATAGCATGCTGCGCTGTCCAGGGAAGGGATGGATGCTAGTTGTTCGTGGCAAAACTTACATGCGGTCAGCATGTTTTCACTTGACTGTGGGATGTATGCATGCCCAGATTTAAAAAAGGAAAGAATTAGGAGTTTGCAAACATATATATGTACATGAAAATAATGAGTGTGAAGTTTACTTTTCTGAGAACTTCATGTTGTATGGGATTTATAGATAATGACAGGGAGCCTTGACAAATTATGTTAATTCATAAAAATATTGGTGTTCTTAGAAAAATGAAAAATTTTCCCTCGAAATTACCTAAGCAGTTAATTCGTGTTCTATTCGGTGCCCTTGGGTCTTTAAGTATTTTTCCCCCTATAAAAATTGTGTGCAAGTTGACTATTAAATATTCAGGATATAGCAGGTCTTGCACCTAGCGGGTGTTGTGTTAATGAATTATTGTCTTGTTTGGACTATCTACTCTTCAGCCTCTGAAGGGGACATGATGATCTATTTTCAGCTTGTTAAGCTTATTGGGACTGGTGCTTAGTTCTAGCTTCTTAACTGTCCACTGTGATAGGTTAGCATTTTTATTCTTTGTGTGATTACTAGGAAATAGCCATTGGCTTTCAGAGATTAAAATGACTTCCTTTTAAATGACGAAACTAGAAACCTGTTATCATAAACTCAATCACTTTTTCTTAGTTTTTTCTCTTTTAAACATATTGTACAAAAATGGTTAGTTAAAGAGCAAATAAAGTCAGTTATTCTCATCTTGTGTCTGTTAAATGATTAATAATTAAAAGCTTCTGTCTTGCACATACTCGAGGTCATATAGACAGTTGCCTACTAGAAAGGAACTACATCTTGGAGATTCTACTCCTGTAGGCAAAGTGAAGATGGTGGTGGTGGCATTGCTAGGGTGGATGGAATGCACGGGTGATGTGTTTTGTCATTCTCACTTGGAGTGCAATAAAATCCACTTAGCACATTTTAAGTGCTTTAGCAAAGATTGTAAAATTGTTTTTGACAGTAAATATTAGTGAGTGATATTAAAAGTAAAGATATGGGGACATTGGATTTAGACCAGAACATTTTTGCATGCTATACAGTGGTACCTCAGTTCACGCACTCAATTCTCCCCCAGAATTCTGGTTGCAAACCGAACTGGATGAGAACGGAATCAAATCTCCCCTTAAGGTCAACATTGAACCTAACTATTGATTCGATTCTTGTCCAACTCAGTGTGTGACTGGAATTGTGGAAAGAATCAAGTTCTGGAACTGAGGCACCACTGTATATGGGTCAGTCACCCCCCCTTCCCCCCTCCCCCCAACGAAGAAAACATGCTTTTTAAAGGATTTCTTTCTTTAACTCATCTTCGCATCTGGAAGTGGGGTTGGGGGCTTTGTGATTGGTGTATCCTTTGTGTTAATGATGAGTTCGGAGGAGTACAGACTTAAGATGAGTGGTAAAGTCCTGTGGCCACAAGGACAGAGTTTTTATTCATCTGAAACTTTGAATCCTGCATGATATGAAAGCAGTGGGAATGTTCACTTTTATTCTCATTTCCTGTATACTGTATGAATCTTAAAATAGTATCCTGCATTTTTGTGCTGGGGTGAGTGAAATATATACATAGTTTTAGGAGCACCTTTTAATTTTTAAGGTGATGCATCTAGTTCTTGCTGTGTGCTTACCTTGCCTGGTGTCTCTGAGCAAGGAATGAGGAGGCACTGGGCTGGTACATGAACATTTATGGGTGGTATTTTATTATTTAGTAATCCAGCTCAGACCATTTCTTTGAAGATTTTTGTTTTGTTTTTTGAGACAGGGTCTTGCTGTGTAGTTCAGGCTGGCCTTTAACTCACTGTGTAGTTTAGGCAGGCCTTGAGCTTGAGGTGATCCTCCTGCCTCAACTTTCCAAGTGCTGGGATTAGTCTTGAGCCACCACACCTGGCTCCGTTCTTGTTTATCCTACCAAAATACAGATTTACTTTGTCAGTACCTTGTACTCCCTGTTGACAGTAACATTCACTTTTGAAGTAAATTTTTAAATATTCAAGTTTTTGTTTTAAGAGCTAACGAAAAATCAGTTTAAAAAGAACGAAGTTGTATTTCTTCTCCCTTCCCCTCAAGTACTAGGGATTTAGCCTAGGCCTCACTGAGCTGATCCTCAACCTTTTTGGTTTTTTAAAATTTTGAAACAGGGTCAAGGTCTCCCAAAATTTCCGAGGCTTGCTTGAATTTCTATGGTAGTCCTCCTGCCTTAGCCTCCTGGACTGCTGGGATTACAGGTGTACGCCATCACGCTTCTTTCTTCTTTGTGTGGTACTGGCACTCAAAGCAAAGGCCCTGCCCGTGCTAGGCAAGTGCTCCACAACAGACTTGTACCCCGGGTCAAGCTGTTTCCTTTCTTAAGAAAAGCAGATTTGGTCTTAATCGCCTTTTCACCTACAATATGTAAATAAAATGGTTAATTTCATTTTACGCATACATCCCATTTCTCTCTCCTGTCATGACAATTTTTGCTGTTTTTCCATAATTCCTATAGCAGTTTAAAATTATTTAAGAAGAATTCTTTAACATTTTACCCTCTTTTCAGGTTTTCAGTTAGTCAAAATGCATTCACCTAGAAACTTATGAAAAGTTTCTTTGTGTTTAAAATAGTTAAACAAATAAAAACTCAATTCAGGAATGGCGAGGCCAGCGGCTTTCTACATCCTGATCAGAAGAGAAGGCAAACATAAAATGTATGCAGAGGGGCAGACTCGCTGCCTTGTATTTATTTGGACTCCATGCCTTTAGGATGCAAACAAAAGAGAAACTAAAGTGGGCTGGTCTTTAGAATCAGACTGCAGTATCCTGTGAATTTGAGATGGCTGTGTGACTATTCATGGTAATAAATAGCTAAACAATTATAAAAGACTTTTCGAGTACCTAATATGTATAGTAGAGGTTTGAATGTTACTAATAGAAGGGGAGATTGGGATAGGAGGTAGGAAAAAGAAAATTACCTCCAAATCCTAGCGGAAGAAACCCACCCAGTTCCTCATATTCCCAGAGTGTAGAAGGCTTGTTGATGAGGAGTCTCAGATGTCAGTTCAGGTTGTTGAACAAAGGCGCCGGAGCACCCGCAGTATAGTAACTTCCTTAAACTTATCTGCAGACAGGAAAGAGAGACATTCTCCGAAAATGGTGTCTTGTAAAGGACTTACTCTGAGATGTGAGGGGAGGACAGAGCACTAGGACTAGTTGGATTCAGTACAGAGGTCTGTCTTTAAAGTTTCAAAATGGCACAGATACATAAACTTTAAAAATTATTAGGAACTAGAAGCCTATAATTTATAGTGATAATAAAAATTAATACTCCTTTTTCTCTTTTAAAATGTGTAATTTTAGCTTAGGCTTTCTTTATATGTTAGAAAATATTTCTGAATGGATGTGTAATACCATTAAGATGTCTGTAACGCATTAAGGTAGTTTACATGTGTGTTCTCTGGTGGTGTGGTTTGTGATAGATACTTCTTTTGTTTTTATAATGCAGTCTATGCATGGAACATTGAAAAGTATCGAAGGGCCTCCCAACTTGGGCATAAACTTGCCTCTGAGCATTAAGCCTGCAGCCCAGAATTCAGCAAACCACAACAAAGAGGACACCAAGTCTATAAATGGGAAAGAGAAATCGGAAAAGAAGTCTCCATCTCCTGTGAAAAAGTCAGCAGAATCCAAGAAGGTGGCCAGTCCCGGCTGGACGTGTTGGGAGTGTGACCGCCTGTTCACACAGAGAGATGTGTACATCTCCCACGCGCGGAAGGAGCATGGGAAGGTCAGTGGAGGTAGAGCTGCCCAGGCCAGGAGGGGTACGAGGAGCCACACTGGCAAGTAGTCCAAGGCTCCACTCCAGCCAGGGTCAGCCCTGTTGGTAATGAGTACTGAGGTCTCAAAAATCATTCCCATGTTTCTGTGTCTTTGTCTTTTTCTGTGAAGTGGACAGTCCCAAACCCTCCCAGTCCCAAACAATCTGGTTCTATGATTTTGCTGACTACTTTCATTTGTATACCCCAAGACTAGGAGTAAGTTAGGTTTTTGCTGATAGCTGAAGAATGTAAACAAGGGTAAACCAAAGTTATGCGTGGCTGAATGTATTTCTGTGACCAAAAAGGAAGAAGGGAGTAGAGAAAGGCATATTGTATTGGGTGTATTGAGAGCTGCTAGTAGCATTTGAATGACTTAATGTGATTCTTTCTTGAGTTTGTAGTGGGAAGAGGAAACTCATCTTTTAACTTCCAGAAGTTCTACACCTCTACAAAATTCCAAAAAATTGGAGTCACAGTGTACCTATCTTTCTCTTTAGACCTAATAAAATAAGCAGGATTATTTTTAAATATTATTTAATACTATAGCTAGATACAGTGTTCGGCAGTATTCTTATTTTCTTATTGTCTGGTCAAGATCCAGAGAGAGTCTGCGTATTGTTGTCTAATTTAAACCTCTTTATTCTACAGCAGTTCTCCCTCCTTTTTAATTTGTAATATGCATTTGATTTTTTGAAAAAAAAATGAGTTATTTGTCCTATAGTTTATCCCTTACATCATTGGATTTGGGTAATTGCTTCTTTTTAACATTCTTTAACTTGCTTATCTCAATCCCATAATTAGTAGATTTTGATTAGATTCTGGTTGGAGTTTTTTAGATATGTCTTCTTTTTGTATGATATTATGAGGAACATAATACCAGCATGCCCCACTTTTAGTGATACTGAAATTTGAGTATTCAGATGCATATTTTTATAGAAAACCATTTTATTTGTTTAACTTAAGCCAGTAGAACAAAATGGTTATCTTTTGGGAACATGTGTAGAAAGTACATAGGAATTGATTAATTATCCTAGTGAATAATCTATAAAACAATCAGGGAAAATCTATAGGTCAAACAGTGTATACTAGATGCTTGAAAATCTTATTATATTACCTGTTAATTACTTTCATTAATTTCATTTATCTGTACTATTTTAGCTACTCATAAAGCTAATGTGTTAAATTGGTATCATCAGTGTTGTGAATGTGCCTTTGAACATCGATTACTGTGACCACAAATTGGATAGAGATTTTTTATTATATTTGATGTCACTACAATGTCTTTTCATATAAAATGTAGTTACCAATGGAATATATTTGGTTATTTAATTATTTATTATTTGGTTATTTAATTATTTCAATTTTAGGCTTTTCTCGTAGCCTCTTGCAGTACCTTTGTGAATATTGAGTAGGTTTCAGCGAGTATGCCTCATCACCCCACTGTATAAACACATCATCAACAGTTCTTTCAGAGCCCAGTGAATGTTCTGTACTTCACACCCAAGTTGGATTTCGTAAATGTTAAAATGGAGGTGACTTTAACAATTATCTAGTAGTTCAATCCTTTATTTCTTACACATGTTCCACGACTATCTTGTAGCATTTCAGAAATTTTTAAACTGCCTTATCTTGCACATCTTATAGAAATTAAGATGAGGAGAGGACTCTGAAAAGGAGTTGGTAGGAAGAAATTTAGCAGTTACTGAAACTATTTTCTTGAAGACTGGCACAGTGGTCACTCTTAAGTTTCTTTTTGTTTTGTTTCTTCGTGTGTACATGTGTGTGCGTGTGTGCACACATACATGGGTGTACTCAGTGTGTACTTGGCTGGAGCTAGTCATCGAAGGGAGATGTTAGCGTTAGCTCTGAAGGTGTTGAGATCTTGCCTTTTGGGATGAAGAGTATCAGATCAGATTGCGATTTCAATTCGATGCAGTCAGCTTTCTGTGAAAGAACCAAGGGAAGGAAAGACAAACCTTTTAAGGCTGTAAAATGAAGAGTTAGAAACGCTTGTATTCTGCTGTGCTGGAATGGATTGGAACTCTACTTTCAGGTGTTTTTATCTATAAGCATACTTACATTTTTTTCATATTTTTCTCCTTTCTTTTCATCAGAATACTCTTTCTCTCCTTTAAGGCCCAAATTTCAGTTCTCTCTCTTTTCTCCCCCCTCTCCTCTCTTCTGAAAACGGTGCGGCATACGTGTCAGCCGCGCCCAGTTCACACAGACTACCTGCTTGTTGAGTTCATCAGATGTGTTTCAGCCTTTTCCTCAGTTGGGCACATTGCTGCATTTCACATGATTGGCAGTTATTTCCAAAAACTACTTTCTAGAACCTTACTGTTGAGCTCTTCTGGCTTTTCTCCTAGTTGCTGAATACTTACCAGGTTTCTGTCCTAGAAACATATTCACATATTCCTTTTCTTTTTCTCCCTGAAAATCAGCCACTGTCATAGTTTCACATCTCATATATAGAATATGTGTAGATAGCATCCCAATCTATGGTTTCTTGCCTAAATTTCAGTTTCTAAAATGTAGCCACTTACGAAATATTTTAACTTTTTGCATGCCTCACAGAAGCTTTTGTATAATCTTGTCTGATGTGAACTTAGCCTGATCTAGCTCTTGTCCACCCTGACTTGGTAATTTTTCTTTTCTAGCCAGCCCCCTCGGGTCCCATCTGTCCATTAAATACTCTTTTGGCCCAGCCACTTATCTTTGCTTTTATAGCCACTGCTTTTGTTTAGGCTGCTGTCAATTCCTGCCTGATTATTATTCTTACAGTAGGCAGAGGGCATTTTTTAAAGTTACACATCCATTATGTCACTCTCTAGCACACAGTGTTAGTTCCCATCTCCCTGAACAGTCTAGCCTTCATAACGTGACTCACCAAGCCTGTTCCTTCTGCCTGCATCTCAAGATACCTTTATGTGGTCGTCTGACAAATAAAACCTTCAATGTTTCCAACACCTTTTGCTCATTTGCCTGTAGGGCTTTTCAAGTGACATTTCATCAACTTGAGACACCTTTCTAGTGGTGAACTTCTTAGTCTTTAGGTCTCAGCGTAGTAGCACCTCATCTGGAAAGTCCTTCTCAGTCTCCTAAGACTGAATGGCGTCTCCTCCTTGAATGTTTCCATAGTAGTACTTACTTCCTTAACCAAAACACCTTCCTATGAAGGGGGCCTCTTATCTCTTTCTGCTGCTGGGCTGTGTTTTCTTCCACTCTTTAGCTGCCATCTGTAACAGTTTTAGTATATGCCTAGTAGTCATTTGGAAAATGTTTTTTGAGTCAATGAATCTAGAGTAAGTTCTGTTTGGAAGACATCTAACTCCTCTTCTTTAAAATGAGAGGTATACATGCTTTAGTGATCTCAGTGTCCTGTGTTACAGGTACTAATGCAGAGCTGCATTCAAAATGACAAGCGTCCTATAATCCTTTGGGTTTAATGTGGGATATAAATATGAATGATGCTACTATACACATACAGAGTACTGAAAATTGTATTTGGCTAAAGGTCTCGCGATTGTGTAATTGTTTTCTTCCACTAGGCCAGAAGTTATTAGAAACATCAAGATTTACTAGATTGCCCAATGAACTGTCACTGTGCATTATGATGAATGTGTTAAGGTTCTGGTTCTGAACCACTGAACTATGAAGGGATACTTGATTTCAGTACCATAACTGTGCCTTAAAAATGCATAGAATAGGCTGGGCATGGTGGTGCATGCCTACAATCACAGCTGGGGAGGCTGAGGCGGGAGGACCCATTAAAAAAGAAGTGTAGAAGAATTTTGGATTAATCTAAACAATTTCTGCCAAACACAGTAATACAGTTAGTACCTTAGTGTTTTTCCTTCTAATATGATTATTTTGATATGGTTTGGAGAAAAGATTACGTTAGAGGTAAGAAGCCCAACTGACTAAATTGAAAATTTATCAAAAGAATTCACTGCTTCTCATTTTAGATGGCCCTTTTGGTTTTATTAATTATATTATTAATTAGTTAATTAATTAATTTTTTTGTTTTTTGAGATAGGGTTTCACTATGTAGTTCAGGGTGGCCTTGAGTTCACTATGTGGCCCAGCCTGACCTCAAACTCCTGGCTCATCCTCTGATTCCTGGGATTACAGGCACGTGCCACCACACCCAGCTATTAATTGTGTTTGACCTGCCTGCCCTTCCCCCTCCCTTCCTCTCTTCCTTCCTTCTTGATAGAGTTTCACTAAGCGGTCCAGGCTGGCCTCAAACTCATGGTTATCCTCCTGCCTCAGCCTCTCCAGTGCTGTGATTACAGGCATGTTCCGTTTCTTTCTCACTTGTGTTTCCAACCAAAATATCTTTACTAAAAGAAATATTTTGGCTGAGTATGGTGGCACATGCCTGTAATCCCAGCACTTGGGAGGCTGAGGCAGGAGGATTGTAGGGAGTTCGAGACCAGCCTGGGCTACAAAATGGGCTCAGGGCCAGCCCAAACTGCATAGTGAGATCCTGTCTCAAAAAGACCAAAAAAAGGGCTGGGGATGTAGCTCAGTGGCCTAAGCGCCTGCCTGGCAAGTGCAAGGTTGTGAGTTCAATCCCCGGTGCCACAAAAAAAAAAAAGACCAAAAAAAAATTTTTTTTTTGTATAGAGTTGTGCTATTAAATGAAGTTATTTAACAGCTTTGTCATTAAAATTCAGAAAGAGTTCCAGCTTGCTAGTTATTCAGTAGCTACCTTCTCTGTATCTCAAATGCACTTTTTAACTAATAAAACTTTTGATACGAAATTTTTTCTAGTAGTTTGTTGTAATCTGATATGTAAAATATTTAATTTTTTTGATAATGCGTATTTATTAAAGGTACAATTTAAAAACCTGTAATTTGATGAGTGGTTACTTTGGCCATTTTTAAAAAGAGATAGTTAAAACATCATCATTTTTTCTTTTTTGTTAGTGTGTGATATATAATGAATGTATTCATCATGGAGTATTGGTACATACTGCATCTTGATCCTTTTTGTCTGTTTGTTTGTTTTTTCCCCTTTTTTTTTTGTGGCCCCTGGGATTGAACTCATGACCTTGTGCTTGCCAGGCAGGCACTTAGGCCACTGAGCTAGATCCCTGGCCCTTGTCTTTTTGAGACAGGGTCTCACTATGCTGTTCAGGCTGGCTTTGAGCTCACTTTGTAGCCCAGACTGGTCTCAAACTCTCAACGATCCTCCTGTCTCAGCCTCCCAAGTGCTGGGATTACAGGCGTGAGCCACCATGCCTGGTTGTGTTTTGCTTTTTTGAGACAGAATCTCGCCCTGTAATTCAGGCTGGTTTTAAACTCACAGTGTAGTCCTTACTAGCCTCGTACTCACGGTGGTCTTCCTGCTTCAGCCTCCCAAGTGCTGGGGTTACGGGCATATGCCACCACACTTGGCCAGCCTTAGCATTTTAAAAAGAGGTGGGAAGCCAGACATACAGCTCAGTGGCAGAGTACCTGCCTGACAAGCGCAAGGTCCAAAATTGCATTCTCATCCCGCCCCCCATAAATAAAAAGCGATGGTTCTGGGCCAGGTGGTATATGTTAGTCCTAGCTACTTGAGAGGCTGAGACAGGAGAATCACAAGTTTCAGGCCAACCTGGCCAACTAAGTTCAACTCTTGTCTCAAAATGTAAAATAAAAAGCACTAGGATATAGCTCAGTGCTCCATGGATTCAATTACCTGTATCACCAGAAGCAAAACAAAACAACAACAAAAAGATGTTTATGCAAATTCCTTACTTAGAAAAAAACCAATTTCAGCTGTTCTTTTTAGGGATGAACTCTTGAGGGCAAGTTATGTCTGTGTTTTATCATGACTTCTCCTCTGGCTTGTAGTCCCTTGGGCACTACCTCTGGAGCTACCGGTTGAAGCAGTTTTCTTTTGATTTTCACTTGAATGCATGGAGAGGCGCTTTGTGCTAGTCATGAGTACACACATGTTGAAGCTAGACTTAGGCTTTTAAATAGTTTTCTAACCACAGAAAACCTTTTACCTTTGAAGTCTCTCTGCTCTCAGCCATAAAATCGGTTTGTTGTGTTGGTGTCATTAACCTGATGATTTTATGCAAACTGTGAGCCCTTCCTTGTAACTGTGTGTGTGTATTACACAATTTTAGGTGGGTTATGTGCCTCTAGACATTCTTTTTCATTTGCTCCTTAAGAGGGTTCCTTCTAGGAACTTCAAGATTCCCTGTACAAGAGAATAACTGAGGTCATTCTTATGGATCATTCTGTAATTATGTGAACTGGTAGTAAAATAAAAGAGTAAAAGTTACCTGTGTTTGTTCAAATCTTTAAGATTGCATTATGATCTATGATAATCATTTGCTACTTGATGACCCCTACACAATGGTGAACCAGCAGTTGTTCAGGAAGATTCTAGAGCAGAGGGGCATGTACTAAATTATGGAGATCAGACCATCCAAGTAAATCTTATCCACGTTGTCTTTCAAGGTTCTTCTTCACGTGAATGTGGATGTTTTCTGTGCCTGAAACTTGGGAGGAATCTTGCTTTGTTGTTGTTGTTGTTGTTGTTCTTCTTCTTCTTTTTGGTGCCAGGAATCGAACTCAGGGCCTCGCGCTTGCCAGGCAGGCGCTGTGCTGCTGAACTGCATCCCTGGCCTGGAGTCGTGGGTTTTGAAGCTCGACAGATGAGGGTTTGACTCCTGGCACTGTTACCTACCAGCGATGTGGCTTTCTAAGAAAGTAACTGTCTGGCTCATTTTACATACATTTAGAGCAGAAGTAGCAGTGTTCACCACAGAAGGCTCTTTTGAGGATTAAATAACATGAAGTCATAGATTTTGTATCATATGTAGTAACCTCTTATTTCCTCTCTGAGCACTAGATTTTTAAAATTTAAATTTTTCATATAAGAAGCTGTCCAAGGTAAATAGTTATCATATAGACATTATAAATTTACCACATGTAATATATATTTAAAAATTTCATTTTGGAGTAATTTTATAGTGCAGCAGAAGCTACAGAAGGGGTGCAGTTTCTGGGTACCCATTGCCCAG
>RJWT010040450.1:0-12503 GCA_004365215.1 Cuniculus paca
AGTTTCCCCTGCAAACACATGAAAACCTCTAACTTAGCCTGGAAAAAGTCAAGGAAAATGTTAAGACAGCATACAAATGACAGCCAAGATAAAGAATTTAGAGATGGGCTGGTCTGTATAGGCTGGAAAGTTCAGAGAAAATTAAAAATAAAATTGGACTGAGCTAGAGCTTCAGGAGTGAGGACAACTCAGAGGTAGGAGGGAGGGTACCAGGTTGAGTTCCAGATGTCCACTGGTTTCAATCCAAGGTCAACACTTTAGTGAGGCACTTAAAGCTCCCACAGCCTCTATTTCTCTCATTTTCTGCGCACTACACATATACACTCCAAGCTCTCTCTCTCTCTCCCTCTCCTTCTCTCTCTCTCTCTCTCTCCCTCTCTCTCCCTCTCTCTCTCCGTCCCTCTCTCTCTCTGCTACAAAACAATCAAAACAACCTGCACCCTTTTCCCAAATTCCTTAGGATCCCAGTCACTCTGAACTGAAAGCCGGCCCCCCTCTTCCCGATAATTAACCATGCCCAAGACAGGGAACCCCTAATTTCATCTATTTTTCTCCTTGGCAAAAAGAGAAGTCTGCTGCTTTTGTGCAGCTATTCCTGAGTGTTAGTTTTAATTTCCACTTGGGTCAGTTTAGTTGTTCCTGGGTAAGATTGACCTCATGGTCATTTGACAGTAAGCATGAATTTCTCAGTCATGCTGCACAGCATGTTTGAGAAGTTTCTACTGCACGTTTCAGATGGCAGAGGTGGCTCCACATTATGTTTCTCTTCTTGTCTGGGACCAGTGGGCTAACTGGAACCTGTTGATATCATGGTGGTAGAAGAGGCACAGGAGAATGAATGGAGATAGAAGATGTCCACTGAAGTGGCAGAACTGGTTTGCTGCTACTTCTACATTTCACAAACAAATCACGCATTCAAGCTCAAGGTCAAGGAGGAGAGGGCATGCTGTCCACAGACGGCTTTGGCAAAAATGAATATAATAATGTGAGAATCATAGTCAGTTATTTAATACACTGCAGAAATTACTAATTACCCATCCCATTTTTCTCACTAAAGTCAAATCTCAGAGGGTAGAGTTTGTGGTCCTACAAGTGCCCTGTACTTTCCAAATTGAGCTCCTTTAACTTTTTATTCAGCAGGTTCCCAGAGACTCTCTTTCTGCCCTGACCTGAGCACATTTTAATTCTTGAACATTTCTAGCTAATGACTGTGAATATTTCTGGTTAATATTTCTGGCTATCAGAAGTGCTCATGATACTGCAAGAGTGGATATGCCAGTACAGGGCTGTGAGTGCATCTGTTAGGATTTGACGGCTAATAAAACATTCCAAAAGTTAGCTCACAATCCTAAAGGTCAGGCAGGCAATTCTGGCCTGGGTTGGATGTGGCCAATCTCATTAGGGCTGGCTCATGCACCTGTAATCAGCTGGTAGATTGGCGGCATTGAATGGCCTAGGATGGCTTCACTGGGACAGCTGGTGTCTCTCTACACTGTCTGTCTTCTGGAGGGGAACCAGGACTTCTTCACAGATCTGTATCAGCAATCCAAGTGCTTAGGAATAGCAACTGCAGTCTTGAAGAACAGGCTCAAGTGACACAGCATTACTTCTGCCACATTCTAATGGTGTCTTAGTTACTTTTCTCTCATCACTGAGACAAACACCTGACACCCAGAATTAGGGAAGAAAAGGTTTATTTAGCTTACAGTTTCTGTGGATTTCAGTCCATAATCAGCTGGCTCCAAGGCAGGGTGGCATGGCACTGGGGCAACACTTCAAGGCAGCAGCCAGAGCAAAAGAGGGTAGCCATTCATGGCGGCTGTAAGTGGCAAGGGCAAATGGCGCCAAAGAGGAAAACGCGCCCCCATTTCAACCTTACGTTGTATGTCAGCTCCACCCCTGAACGGGCGCAGAACTCACACCGCCAGTCCCAGTGCTACACAACGAGTCAATCATGAACATTAGATTCAGCCACTTCCATGACTACATGAGGCTTGAGGGGGCCATCTATATACAAACCGTAACAAATGGCCACAGCAAGGCATGGGGCCACACCAAAACAAAGAACTAGAAAAACTATTTCCACCTCATATGGAAGAAGCTGCAAAGGACACTAGCAGTATTTGTGGTTCTCCCTGTCACACGCACACACACATACACATACACATGCACACAGAGGACTGCTCTCTACCATGCATCTATGAACAAATCAAATACAGCCATGCTTACCTTGGGTTTTGGTCCATGCCACCCTGCTGAGTCACACACAGGTTAATTAACAACCTTGGACTTTGAGTCATGACATGTTGTCCAGTAAATTGGCATTCCGTTTGTGTTTATGTTGTTGACCTAAACCAAAGTATAACCTCTCATATTCTATTTCATCCATTGCTTCATCTAGCTTTTATGCTCCATTTCCTTTCCTGTAGCACTCCTTTGTATCAGTTTTCTAAACAGATGCCAAGTTCTGGAAAACATCTTTATGTATTTCCTTACAATGCCTTCTACCATATCAGCCCTAACAACCATTAAAGAACAGAGATAAACACATTTTCAAATCTTCCTGCATATTCAGTGGCAGACATCAGTGTTGAGTCCACACTGGCCTTGGTGGCCACATAAAGACACATGAAAATGAATCAATACCCAATATGACACAATTGCAGTGGGGTCAACTGGACCCCGAACCAATGGCATCAATTCCAAGGGGGTTTGGTAGAAGCAGATAGACATTAGACTATTTTAGTTTGAAAAGGAACACTCCTGCTATTTATCCTGCTCTACTTTTCCTATCCCAACTTCCCCTAAGGTATGCTAAGCCTCTTAAAATCCCTTGGAATAAAACTTGAAAACCACTGAGCGAAACAGCATTTTGCAAACTTTGAAATACAACCCTCAATAAGAAATGTATTTGAAGTAATGACCCAGAACACATACACACACAGGTACCTGACACACAGGGTCTTGATGCTGCTTCTCAGCACATGCTGTGCCCTCTGTGTTTTCTGTTATATTCATTTCACTTTTGGAAGGTGGCCATGAGCTATGACACTGATTTTACAACCTACTAAACAAGCCATACCCCACAATTAGAATGCATTAGGTTAGATGTTCTATGGAAGAAATCATTCAACTTTTAAATTATTTTGGCAGATGATCCTACTGGTATAGTTTCTGCAGCCTCCATTTCTATTGCTTATCATCAGAGCCAGGGAGGGAGTGGTGATGGGCTCCCCTGGAATGAGCAGCAGGAAGTGAGCTTCTAGGTGAAGTGTACTCGTACTCCCCAAGGCATGGTCTTCTGCATGGTCTCCTGCATGCTGAGCAAGTCAGTAAATCACACTTTCAAGGAGAGTTCACTCTGGATTTAGACTACTCAAGTTCAAGTCCCAGTTGTGACCATGGGAGCTTGGTTATGTCTGCTTATTAATCTACAGGTATATTAATAATTACCTGCTTTGAAATTGATATCTCATAATTAAAACCACCCTGCAGAATTATTAACAGCATTAAATAAGATAGTGTATAATGAACTTAGCACAGAGTCAGAAACACAGAAAACACTCAAAGTCTCCTAGTACTGATAAGGGAGAGGATGAGTACGCTTCTTTCAAGGAAGCAAGTTCAGTCATCAAGATGAAAGATGCATTGTTCTCCCCTATATTTTAACAGTCAGGAAAATAAAGATCCAAGTGCTTGCTCTGCCACTAAACAGTTGTGTGGTCTTCAGTCACACACTGTCTGAGCCTCATGATCCTTGACTGTGAAATGGGAATAGCTAAGCCTATTAGAAAAGGGTTGCTGCCAGCAGAGTGGACAGAGAGTTGAAATACTGCATGTGAAACAGGTGACATGGAGGCCACTACACCATAACTAACATTGCACCTAAAGAGGAGAGGCTGAGAGAGATAGAAAGAAATGTCCTCATACTATCTGCCAAAAAAAAGAAAAAAATCAGCGTGCTTTGAAAAGCAAGACTTTGTATTTTTAAAATGATTGAAAAACATTAAGTTGTGTAAGAGACAACTGCAGCCAAATCACATTAGTTATCTCAGCTGCAATGTATTGCTTTAAATGCAGAACCCCACTAAAAAGTTCCAGCAAAATGAAGTCATAGACTCCATTATATGTGTGTGTGTGTGTGTGTGTGTGTGTGTGTGTGTACTTTCATTCAGTCTAGCAAATACAATTGTCTTTCTGTATATGCCCCACAAAGTACTGATCAAATAATTAAGGCAAGTCCCTACCATCAGGAGCCTGTCATCAATTTTTCTTCTTTTTCTATTGAGCACTTACTAGGTAACAGGCTGGTTCCAGGAGTTTTGTGGACATCATTTCACCTGCTCTTCACAGCAGCATCTGCTCAGATGGGTTTTGTTACTCCATCTTGTAGCAGAGTCCATAAGCCGCTCAGAGGCAGAGTGAAAATGTGAATGCAAGTCTCTCTGTGAACACTTGAGCCCTCTAGAACAGCAGCCACCAGCCTTTTGGGCACCAAGGACTGGTTTTGTAGATGATAGTGTGGATGGCATCAGGATGATTCAAAAGAATCTCACAACCTAGACCCTTTACGTGCACAGGTCACTGTAGGGTTCAAGCTCCTATGAGAATCTAATGCTGCTGCTCTGACAGGAGGTGGAGCTCGGGTGGTGACATGAGCCATGGGGAGCATCTGTAGATACAGAGGAAGCTTTGCTTGCTCACCCACCTCTCACCTCCTGCTGTGTGGCCTGATTCCTAACAGGCCATGGACCAATGCCAGTCTGTGGCCCAGGGGTTGGGAGCCCCTGCTGTAGAGTCTCCCAGTTCTACTCTGAGGATAAGTAAATGCAGCTATAAAACCACTTGCTATGACATAATGTACAGCTATGTGGAACATTTACGTGTCTATCTGTAACAACATAAGGTCAGAGTTAAGACTGTGGGCGTGGGTTTGAATTCCTGTTCTAACATATTTCAACTTTCGGAGGCAGGTGAAGAGAGAGAGAATGAGATGGATCCGTGATACAACAGAAAATCTATGAGAACACACACACAGGCACACATACCCCATAGAACATCGAATCCAGTCTCCTTCATTGGCAGCTAAGAAAACCAACCCTGGGCAGAGAGGCGAACCAAGGGGGATCCTTGCCTGTGCCCACATGGGAAGCTGATGGTCAGCAGCCAGACCCAGGCTCTGGACTCTCAGCTCTGTGTTCCTTCCAGGGCCCACCCCAGGGCACCTCCCTTTACAAATACGCCCAAGTTTTCAAATGGTTACTCCCCAGCTCAAAGGAAATAATTGGCCCAGAACAGGCAGCTTCTTGAGGAAGAACACAGTCCCTCTCCAGCTGAGATCTCGCTTTATCTGCTCATACCCAAGGTCAAGTGAAGGGCAGGGCAACACTTTCCTGACTCAGCTCCTAGGTCTCCACACCCAAGAATGCAGTGGAGGCTTAAATTAATCAGACTGCTGACAAGAATTTCGACAGGCTCCTCTACATCTTCTGGACTTTTATTTTTCCTGGTGGATACCATCAGCCGCCCTGTTGCTAAAAGAACAGAGTGGGTGGGAAAGGGCAACAGCTACATTTTCCCAACTTATCTGCAAAACCAGTTTTGTCTTTGCTCCCCACAGGGATTCAGCTTCCTCAAGAACAGGATATTACAAACTGGCAGATGAAGAGAATGAGACTGCAGTTTTTAAAGAAATGGACTGAGCGGTTCCTGACCATTCCGTGTCATCCAGCCGCGTCCTGGGAGCTGCCAATTATGGGTCTGATGCAATGTTTGGGAAAGAGCTGCAGAGTACACATGACTCAACAAAATATGACGATTCGCATTCCTATCTCTTGGGAAGTTGTACTTATCAGCACCAACAAGTGCCATGTGGTCAACAAGAGTACTGGGCTGAGTGTGTCATCGGGGAATTAAATAGGAATTAGAACCCAAGAAGAGGTTGCCGGGAGGTGAATATCTGAATCACTATCACTCCGGGACTTTCCTTGCCCTCTGCATTCCAATCGGCCAGACCTCAACCTGGCAGGGCTGGCCCATTGCTCAATGTCAGAAACATCTGCCTGGAACGCGGGACATGTGAACTCGGCCACCCCCTGCCGCTTCCCAGTGCGGCCCGGCAGGCTGCATCCACAGTAAACACTAGTTCCTGAGAGCCCAGAGCCTGTTAGCGGGAAGTGGAGTACGTTACACAGAGCCAGCAGACACAGGAGTTGAGCCCCAGCATGAGCTCCTCCCCTCTGAAGGCTGTGTGCAGGCTGCCTGTCTGCCTTGATGAGCAGAGCAGACGTGGAAAGGGAGCCCTCGGAGACCGCCCTGCACATTCTTTTGCCCTTAGAAGAGAGCAAGTATATGAATTAATGTCCTCTTCCCTGTGTTTGTACTTGGCAGTTTGGAAAAAAAAGAAATGTACAATCCTTTATTTTCAAAGAACTCTAAAGTGAATATATATATGTATATGTATGGAAATCTAATTCCCTGTCTGGCCTATGTCTAGGGACCCTTCCCACCTCAGCTAAGAAGTTTAGTGTAGCAGTCCTTGGCATACTAGTATGAATGAGAACATAACTCAACATATTCAAAAGCCCATTTAGATCTTACAGTGCAATGTATTCCCAAGCTCAAGGTCCCAGCCAACAAAGGACCTATCATTGGCAGAGCATTCTGAGTAGCCATACGCAAATCATGTTGTCCCCTTACAACCAATGTGCCATCAAAAGCAGAAAATAATGGATTTAAGTGCAGTGCTCAATGTGCAAGGGTCAGACACACAAATTCTAAAAAATAAGAACGGCTAAACTAATCCAGGTGCACACGATGGACCAGCACATGGTAAGAACCCAATGGCTTTGTCCGATTTAATTTTTACAACTAGTACAGTTTACATGATAGCTTTTCACAGCCTCCTCTAACCAGGAGCGTCCCGTCCCTGTCACACCGTTTTGGCAGGCTCTGTCACACAGAAGATAGAAACCCTGGTAGAACAACTGTGATGACTCAGGCCAGCTGTCAGAAATGATGTGCTCTCCTTGACATGGGACAGCAATTAGCTGAAATAATCCCAAACTGCTGCTGCCCTTAATCCCTAATTGCCCATCTGGGTTTGCGGTTTTGTCTACCAAAAAAGACACACAGCTGAGCAAGTGAAAGGGTTGCTCAGTGAAGATTCTACGGCAAAACTTAAGTGCACATATTGAAAAGACTGGTAGGTGGGCTCCAGCCAGGCCAAGTTCCTTGAGAGCAAAGGCCACAGGTGCAGAATGGAGCTGGTTGATCTTCGACCCTGGAGGTGAGGAGCAGGGAGAGGCAAGCGGTTCAGAAGAGAGGATCACAGGAATACTGCTCTCCAGGCAGAGCTCCTACGGTTTTGGTTACAGACTGACTGCAACATTTTAGTCATGGCGGCATCTGAATGAAGTGGCGGCGGCAGCTCTTGCTGTCTTTCAAGGTCTAATAAAACTCATCACAGAACCTTGGGACAAGTCACTTTTCTCTCATGGGACAAAATAGCTGAACCTAATTTCACATTCAAACCCTGTCCTGTAAGATACCGGTAAATCATCTATTGCAAGACAGCATTTGATCAGAATATATGTCAATAGATAAAACAACCAGCCACATTTCTATCTAGATTTGTGTCTTGATAAGATGGTAGAAGAGTCTGTGAAATTCTTTCTCCCATGGTATAGAACATGAAGAAGAATGCCATTCCCCCGTAAATGCCTCTTGCAAGGGTCAAAGGTAATGCTGATCACCACCAAGTTAAATTCTAACACTGATTACTGAGCCTTTAGGAAAATTGCCAAAGAAAATTTGTCAGCATTATATTCCTAGCACTTGGCACAATACAAAGCACACAGTAACCCTCAAATAAATGTTTGGTGTGTAAATCAGTGGCCTCCTTGAACTCAGTTTTTGTGGTGAGCTGAGAGACATCTTTCTCTTGTGAATCTTGAGATTTTCTTGCATATGCACAACTTGAGCAGACTGATCATCAGGCCCATGGTTTCCTCTCAGCCTCCGATCTTACCTCATCTTGTGTTTCCTGTCTTGGCTAGTATTGCTCCCCCTCTGTGAAATTCCCCCATACACATTTGCCTAGCAAACTCCCATTCCCATTTTGGAAACTTTCTCAGATGTCTCCTCCCCAGAAAACCTGCTGCAGCCTTAAGACCACTGATCACACCACTGGGGGCCACATTGGCACAAAGAGCACAGTGCCTGGCAAGAAGTATCACTTACATATGCAGCATGAGTGACATACATGGTAAATGCATGTATTTTTTAAAAAATTACAGCAGAAGGAAAAGTTTTTGCATGTCAAAAGAAATCTCCAACAGAGTGAAAAGAAAATCCACGAATTGGGAAAAAATCGTAGGCAACTGTCCCTCAGACAAAGGACTTCTATCTAGAACATATGAAGAATTTTTAAAAAATCAGGCCCTCGAAATTCAGACTCAATCCAGAAATGGACATCTGAGATGAAAACACAGTTCTCAGCAGAAGAAATACAAATGACAAATAAATACATGAAAAAAATGCTCAGCATCATTGGTCATTAGAGAAATGCAAATTAAAACAACATGGAGGTTCCATCCCACTCCAGAAAGAATGGCCAAGATCAAGAAAATAACCAATATCAAATGCTGGTGGGGCTGTGGGGAGACAGGAATGCTTCTCCACTGTTGGTGGGAGTGTAGACTGGTGGAACCACTGTGGAAATCAGTCTGAAGGTTCCTCAAAAAGCTAGAATTGGAAGTCCCATTTGACCCAGCTATTCCACTTCTGAGCATACTCCAAGAAGAATTGAAAACATTATACCACAGTGATATATGTACACCCATGTTTAGAGCAGCACAATTTGTAATAGCCAAATCTTGGAAACAACCCAAATGCCCATCAAAGGAGGAATGGATAAAGAAGATGTGGTAATTTTATACAATGGAATACTACTCAGCTATAAAGAAGGATCACACTGAGGCTTTTATAGGTAAATGAATGTGACTTGAGACTATACTCATAAGTGAAATAAATCAAACCCACATGTGTAAACATCATATTGTCTCCCTAGTGTAAGAAACTCAAAGAGTAAATAAGATAAAAAATCTTCAGTAAATATTCTGAAAGGGTAAGAAACTGCTCAAAAGGAAAAAACAACTCAGGGAAGAGGAGAAAAGAAAGAAGGGAAAAGATTTTACTACTAGTTCTATTAGTTCTTGGAACAAAACAGTTAACATTCCTAGGATTAGATCAATTTTGCATGTCTGTATCTGGTAATCTGAGTAACTCTTCTGAAGATAACTATACAAAATAACAACCTGTGGTATGTTCCTACCACCTTGTTTTGAAAGCCTATACCGTTAATGTTTTGGGTTTTCTGTTATTGTTATTTATTTGTCTTTTTTGTTTCTTGTTTTTCTTGTGTTTTGTTTTGTTATTTCATCTAACACAGAAAGGATAGATGTACACGTATAGGCTTATACATGCCTAGAACTACCCCTAAAGATTTTACAAAAACTGATTTTATTAAGTGTGATGGTATGAACAGCTACTTTGAAGAAAATCAGACATAAATGGTAGCCATTGCTGATTTCTTATCATCATGTTTTGAAGTCCAATAATGCTTTTATTCTTTTCTATAAATTTGTTTTTAAAAAAACAAAACAGAGAAAAAAGAAGTAATACAGAATTTCAACAAAACAAAACAACAGTAAGAAATCAACACTAGTTAATACATTTCATATTACTATCTTAGAAGTAGTTGCTCAGGTTACAAGATCTAGGCATAAAAAATGATCAAATAATTGAACAATGACAGCACAAACTGTTCATTTTGATGAATTAACAGATTAATATTATAGTTATCTATCTTGCATAATGCTTTTATTCTTTGATTTGATTAGTTTTATTTGGTTTTCTATTATTTGATTACAATATGTGAGAAGGTATGGACAGCTATTTTGAAGAAAACAAGAGACATTATGATAGCCATTGTTGATTTCTTATTACTTGGTTTGAAGGCCTATAAGCTTTTATTGTTTTGTTTTGATTGGTTTTATACTATTTAGTTTTGTTTGAATTTATTGTGTGTGAAGGTATGGACAACTATTTCAAAGAAAACAAGAGACAATGTGGTAGCCATTGTTGATTTCCTGTTGTCTTGTTTTAAAGTCCTATATTGCTTGCATTGTTCTGGTCTGATCTACTTTGTTATGTTTTACTCTGTTTTGTTTTGCTCTCTTTAAAATAAAAAAAAATTACAATAAAAGATACATCCCCATAGCTACCCTAGAAATAGTCCCCCTTGCTTTCAACACAGTTATTGCATCTTTCTTGGTACTTTCTGAAACAGTCCTCTTTCATGTCAGTCTTTAGTTGCACTGTCATGGCTGCCTCAGTGTCCTGAGTCCATTCAAATGTTTACATTTCATGATTGTTTTGACTTTGGAGAGGAGCCATAAATCATATGGAGGTAGATTCATTAAATAAAGTAGGAGGACACACCACAGTGTTTTTACAAGACTGTCTTTCTGTTGGGTGGAACTAGGCATTCATCATATCTCTTAGCACAACTCGTAAAGACACTCATGAAAGAAGACTTCCAGAACTGCTTCAGAAAGTGGCAAGAATAAAAGGATAAATGTGTTTGAAGTGAGAAGGAGTGTTTTGAGGGGGATTGGTGGCAATATGTCTTTTACTGTGATAATTTAAACATTCATTCTAATTTTAATCTTGATTAAGGAGCAGATAAACAAAGTAATAGAAGAATGACAATTGGGGTTGCAGCAGTAGTAGTTAGGTACTTACCAATTATAAGGCACTGGGCCTCTTCCTTTGCTGGAATAACATTCCATGGAAAATGATCTGGGACCATTATATATATCAATGAGTAGTGAACAATGTATGGTCTTGTAAAACCTGCTTTTTACATTTGCCATTACACAGTCATCTTTCCAAGTCAAGAAATGTTCATCCAATCGTCATTCTTGATGGATGCCCAGTGTCTGTTCATATGAGTGTGCCAAAATCTATTCACTCATTATTACATTTTAAGGATAAGAGAATTTAACAAGATGCTGAAGGGCATATAAGGTGAGTGAGTACAAAAACAGCAATTGGAATCCAGATCTGTCAGACAACCAGCTCCTACTCTTGTAGGTGTGCTCCAAGACCTACTCAAGGACCCCTGCCCTTCAGCTCGTCCTCGGAGCTCTAGCATGTGATATTGCCCTGGGACCAACCTTGGCCTCTGTGCTTACTTGCTTTCTCATCAAGACCAGTCACTCTTTCCAGATGAGTAGAGAAGGAAAATGCAGAATTCATGCGTTTCTTCACTCTCAGGCACTGTAGTGTGAAGTAGGTGTGATGAACAACTTTGCACTGGCAAATTACAAGCCTTATTCTTGGACTTCCTCATAGTCAAAGGTGTGGTTTGAATGCATCCACCTGCCAGCTCAATAATTAGTTCACTCATGTCCAAAAAAATAATAAGGGAGATCAAACACGACGATAGATAGAGGAGACACAGCTGGTATGAAAATGCTGGGGGTTTTAGTCAAAGTGGGTCCAGAATGAGTCAGCAGGGAGATGTGGATGACAAGAGAACAGATTCAACTTCAGCAACACTCAGAGGACTAAAGTCCCAAGAACGGGGAAAGTCGTCAGTCTCTTTGATGCAGGATCAGGACATGTTTCTCATGCTCTCTGCCAGTTTCCATTTGCAGAATGGGGATCATGATGGAGAACACATGCATAAACTGTTCAGTGGAACACTAGGCACACACAGGCTTGCCAAAATCAAAACTAGTCTTACTACTGTCTTGACACGAAGACAGACATGACACTATTATTCTTGTTTTACAAATTTTGAAACGCAGGTGACAAAGCTCCCAAGTGACAAAAAATAGACTTACAACCTGGTCTACCTGTTTCTGAAGACCATTTTCATAACCACTAAGTTATACTTCCTCCCCCAAAAGAAAATTTAGAACAAGAAAACCCCATAATCTCACGACCCAGAGATAAACACTTTTACCTTTTAGAACACTTTCAGATTTTCTTCCACATATAAATGAATGCTACGGCACTGTATGGTGCCTTCCGCCTGCTTCTTACATTTCTCTTCCACCCTAATCCTCTTGTAGGGTCAATCGGAGTTCATTCTCATACCCATCCCCAGTGACCATTTGTTCATAGAATTGTGCAGTCACCTACTTAGCCAATTCTTCATCACTGAACACCGAAGGAGTTACACTATTCACAAGTATAATCAATCTTATAGTCAACAGCCTTGTTGCTAAGACTTTGAGCCATGATGGGTGAAGGAGGGATGGCTACATTGGGGCTTGGTCTAGGAAGAAGTTGAGTGGATGATCAGACTTTAACCCTTGTTCCATGAAAGTGCGGAACACCTGATGTGTCCATGTCCGGAGAGGCAAGTCTACAGGCAGGAACCCAGGAGTTGCCTTCAGTTGATCAGATAGAGGTAGATCAGCTAGAGAGGG
>RJWT010040451.1:0-12514 GCA_004365215.1 Cuniculus paca
ATTAGAATTCCAGTAAATTAATTCGAATCTACCACTTCCAGTGCAACCCACAATGAGAATAAAGACACTAAGACATATTTATAGTTATGGGGAGCCAGAAGATTCTTAAGTCCAACCAAGACAGTGGTTCACCAGAACAAAGGCCTCTACCCAGGACCCAACCCAGATTTCATGAACGCCTGAAGAAGGGTGTGGCTTGAGGATGAGTTGACTGTGAGAACGGTGGAAGTACGGTGGGAAGTACGTGAGTGCTATGAGCTGGTTTACATAGGCGACCTGAGATCACCTCTGCAATATGCAGAGAGAAGGATATGCAGAGAGAGTAATCTGCATAACATAATTGAGGTAGCATCTAATGTTTTGGGACTGGTGCTTCAGTTCTGATGTGTAAACTTTTCTGACCTGGAAAATCATAGCCTCTTGTCTTGAGGCTCATCCCAGTTCATTCCACCTGGCTCAACCATGTTTTTTGGGGAGTCACAGGGCAGGGAAACAGGGTACCTAGCTTCAAAGATTGTGCATTATCCCCTTAGCTAGCCCTATTTACATTGCTTAAAGCTAATTGAAAGGATAAAGAAATGGCCTAGCCAGCTCTTTACATATCAGTACATGCAGATAGGGCCAGATTTAGCCAAAATGGAGATAATTGCTCTTTATTCAAGGAGAGTTGGCCAGGTGGTCCTCCACAGGCCAGTACCCAAGCCAATATCATGAAGGAATTGTAATTTCCTGCCCCCAAAAAATACAGTATTGAAAAATACATTTAATTATCTAATGAAATAATTTATGGCTTATATATACAGAAGACTTATAAACACTTAGACACTTAATAAGTAGACACTGCTTATGGTTAATACATTGTGTCAACTTGAGAAGTTTAGAAGTTTGAGAGACTCAGCAGGGAGCCAGGGTTCGTTCTTTGTAAATATCCTCATCCTGTGCAAAAGAGGGCAAGGACATTTTGTGTTACACCCACCCTGAAGGTGGGGGTGGTGGTGTGTGTACAATTTGAGGGTAGAGAAGAGGCTTGCATTTTGCTCTTTTGCTCTGGCTGCTGCCTTGAAGTGTTGCCCCAGTGCCATACCATACTGCTTTGGAGCCAGCTGATTATGGACTGAAACCACCAAGAACTGTAAGCTAAATAAACCTTTCCTTGCTTCACTTTGGGTGTCAGATGTTTGTCTCAGCAACGAAGAAAAGTAACCAAAACAACACTTAAAAAGTCTGGTTGAATCTTTCAAATATTTGCAGTATACCTGCACAATGGCAGGCATGTATTTGTCTTACCATCTTTTAAAATTTATAATTTCCAGCCACTTATGAAACTTTCAAGTTTCTTCCCAAAATAAGTATAAAAGTATTCATTCTTCTAAAGCAGTTATCTTTATACAGAAACAAATATACCCCCCTAGTTGTCCTTCAGCTTTTTTATTTTTGGGGGGAAGACCTCTTGAAAACTAAATAAAACTTTGGATACTTGTGCTAGGGTAATGAACATTCAAAAATACCATGTTACATATGATAACAGAGATCCACAGATCCATCAAAGCCTGTGCGTGAATACCCTAGTTAACAGTACCTGTTCTAGTCTATTCATGAAAATGTCACTTCTTTTGATTGTTATCTATTAATTAAAGAGAATTTTTATTGAAAAGACTTTTAAGAACTTTAGGGAGGAATAGTTCTTTCTAGTGAAAAGGTTACTGTTAAGTATTATGACTAAATTTGATCATACAGCAAAAGCAAAGATAATCCAAGCAATTCACTAATATTCTCCACAAACCTATTTTAACAAAAATGTTATAATCTTCTATGAATACTGAATTGTAATTTTGTTAGAAAACAGAATGTAGTTTTACTTAGATTATGTAATTTAAGGGTGCTTGCCTGTGCCCCTAGCTATCTGCAAGTAAGTTGTTGTTGTTGTTGTTGTTGTTGTTTTTAACCAGTTAGAAGCAGAGTTGGCTAATTTAGAAAGAAGTGCTTAGGAAGTAACAGTTGCTTAAACAAGGTTAAAAAGTATTTCTGCTGCATGAGAGTTCTGGAAATGGACCCTCACAAGCCTGTGTCACCCAACTTTGTGATCACCTTGACTCTTCACAGCTCACCATGGCCCCAGGTGGGAGTACAATTTACAGCCCCATATCCATATTACCAGAAAGGTGAAAGAAGAAACAAGATGACAAAGAAAATGTGTTTGCTTTCTTTTAAAGATGACACCTACAAGTGTATACTGAGGTCTTCCCTCATTCATGGGAGACACATTCCAAGACCCCCAGTAGGGGCCTGAAAGCATGAGCAATACCAAATAAATCATATATATATTTTCCAGTACATACATATCTATGATAAAGTCAATAATTCATAAAGTTAAAAACTAATATAACAATTATAACTATATATCATGATAAGCTATTTAAGACTTACAAACTATATATTTCTAGAATTTTCTATCATTTTTTCCATTGGTGGTTGACTATAGCTAACTGAACTGCAGAAAGCAAAATTACAAATAAGGAGGGACTGGTGTATACCATACATGGATCTTTCATCTCATGGTCAGACTTAATCACAGTATATTACTTAGCTGCAAGAGAGGCTGGGAAAATCAAATTTATCTTGGGCAGATAAAAATCAGCAAGGAAACATTTTAGGGCAGGTAACAAATGTTCTCTGCCAGGTATGTTTCTTTCTAAAATCTACTTGTGTCTTCCTGGACATTGTGTATTGCTTCTGTGACTCAGTCTTGCCAAAGTCTATGAAGTTATCAAAGAGGGATGAGTACTATCTATCTACCTTGTTGTCCACATGAATTAGGTAAATGAATCCCAGTTACTTCTGCTTCCCAGGGGCTTCTTAGGTGAGAAAAGTATCCACAGGATCTAGGTGAATAAATGTTTCATTGGGGTGTTTTTGGTTTCCATCCTTTAGTTTTCAAACCAAATAAAATCTGTATTTGTAATCTTTCCTCTCAAATTAAAAACTACCTCCAAAATTTGGCAGGTGTATTCAAAATGAACAAAGTTTGATAGTATTACTGGTTTATCCTTCCAGCACTTTAAAATATTTATGTCAATGTGATCATTAAGTGACCAAGAGGTAAAGCCACATTTTTTTGTAGTATGCTGCCAATCTACACTTTTTTCAGCTCAATACATCTGCTCTGTGAGGATGTCATAAAGCAGTACTGTCTGGGTCCTTTAAATTAAAAAAAAAACATATAGAATAAGAATACAAATTTCTTTTTCTATGAAAGCTACAAGCAGAAACAAATGGTAATTATGGACACAAAGTTGGAGGTTACATGCCAAATAGCACTGTTCTGTCTTTGTGGATGCTAATTTATGTCCAAAGAGATATTTGCATATTTTCTGATATCAGTTTGCTCATTACTTGGTTTCTAAATATACATCTGACCTGAAATATAAAATACTAAGTAGATTCAAACTTTTTCTTAGAAAAGCTTGACTCATATTTTGCTCCCACAGTTTATCAGGGCACAATGAAATGAACATGCACTAATTTTTTTTTAGCACTCAGGATAAAACCAAGTAAATTATATGCAGGACTATATTAAATTAATGTTTTTAGTTATTAAAGTATCTTGGGCTTTATGTGACCTATCTGTAATTCATGTAGTTGTTAAGTGTTTTGTTGGATCATAATTCTGGTGTGAAATTTTGATGCTTATCTTGAGATTCTCAGAAATGTCTTATATTTAAAAGGAGTATTTTCAACATCCTTCATAGTGAATTCCAGTTGGGTGGTTTTGCTTTTCTTCTTCCATGGCCTTGTCTTTTGTTCGAAGTTTAATTGTGGAAAAAATTTTTAATGACTGCACATTTGATGACTGTGATATTCCAAACCCTGGAAGTTACTGAAAATGGCCTAGTGATTTTGATCTGCACTACATGCACCTTGACATTTCCTTGGAAATTCTATAGCTGTGTTTGGTGGAAGCCATGAATTCTGCTGAAAGAATGACAGAAAGAAACTAAATGGTCCTATGTTCCTGGCCCACAGAAAGAACATCTAGTGTGGGTTGAGTAGCAGAAGTCCCTTGGGCAGATCAGAACTGGACTCTTTTTTTCTCAAAAGTCCTAAACACATTTTTATTATAACCCAAGTGGTCACATCAATTTTAAAAATGAACTGGCTGTGGTTTGACCATCCAAAAAAGCTACACTGCGAAGTGCAGGTATCGGCCCCATCTTTCTCTGATACAAGGTGAAGGAGTAGTCCTCAGGTTCTGTCCTCATTTGCCATGTATAAATTCAAATTTGAGAATGGGTAAAGTACTTTGAGCCATAGATTGGACAACTCTTTTCCCTTTTACCACTGTCCTAACCACACCAATGTAGCATGCCAAGATTTGATTTTCCCTCTATATTAAAAAAAAGAAAAAGTGAGTCTAGTCTACAAGGCACATGGTTTCCAATGTTCCCTGTTTCATTCAGTCATTCCCAACAGTGAATTTTACTCTTAGTTCTTTGGAGACCATGTGTCATACAGATTGTATTGTTAAGGTACAGGTTAACCTGTTGTAATAAAGAGAATCAAACTATGATAACTCAAACGAAATAGTAGTTTGTTCTCTCACACTCATTAAGCATTCATGAGGTCATCCACACACCCAAGCTGATGGGTGCCTCTCTCATTCCTGATTCATGTTTCCAGGGGTGGCCCATTGTCATCATTTCTAGCCCAAATAAAAGATAAAAGAGTGATGACCAGGACAAGCCATTACCTTTTAAGCAAATGGCATGGAAGTTATACATGTCACTTTTGCTCAGTTGCTGTTGGCAAAAACTTGGTCATATGGTACCCCTGGCTTCAAAGGAGGCTAGAAAGCAGTCTTTCAGTGGGTGACCATGTGCCCTGATAATCTCTGTTACTGTAGAACAAGGTAAGAATAGGTAGCTGTGGTTAACTAGCATCCTGCCAGTGATGAGGTAATCTTTTGTCATTTAGATTTTACAAGGAAACTTTTCAGAGGAAAACGATACCAAGCAGTACTGACATTGCTAAAAAGACTTGTCCATAGCTACACCTTGGACAGAGAACTAATATCTAGAATATATAAAAAACTCAAAAAAATTGGACTCCCCCGCAAAATGGGCAATCAATACTGAGCAAGTAAAATGATACTTTTCAGAAGTACAAATGGCCAATAAATACATGAAAAATGTTCAGCATCTCGGACCATTTGAAAAATGCAAATGAAAACAACACTGAGATTCCATCTTACTCCAGAAAGAAAGAATACCTTCAAGAAATCAAATAATAACAAATCTTGGCAAGGCTGCAGGGAAAAAGATACCCTTCTGCATTGTTAGTGGGAATGTAAACTAGTACAACCACTAGGGAAATCAGTAAAGAGGTTCCTCCAAAAACTAAAAATACAAATTCCATTTGATCCAGCTATTTCCTTTCTAAATATCTTTCCAAAAGAGTTAAAGACACCCTATTACTGTGACACATGCATACTCATATTTACAGCAGCACAACTCACAATAGCTGAATCTTGGAAGCAGCCTATATGTCCATCAGCAGATGAATGCTTAAGCAAAGTTCAGTATATATACACAATGGGGAGCTACTGTGCTATATAGAAGATTAAGTTTGAGTCATTTGTAGGAAAATGGATGTAACTTGGAACCATAATGTTAAGTGAAATAAACATAAACTTACACATTGCATTGTTTCTCTTGAGATGTACAAAGTACAAATAAAATCAAAGGGCAGAGTAAAAGATCTGTAATAGGAAACAGGGAGCTAGATCTTTTGCAGATGGGAAAGGGACTAAGAGATGGAAGAGGCATGAGGTAAAGGGAATGGAAAAAGAATTAAGATGTGTTACGTGCATGCACCAACTCCCCACAAGGAATGCAACCATTATGTACCACAAACATGTACTAATAAACATAGAGATTAAATAAAAATAAAATAACTTACCTAATTTTTTGGAGAACTTAGAAGCATTCAGAAAAATAACACGCAAATTACAATGCTTCCTCTTAAATTAAGAAACACGCAAATGCCAGAGAGTCACATCTTATTCTTTCTTGACTAGGTAGCCATGCTTAAAATGGTAACTGTAGTTTCGCTTAAAACTATATAAAATGTAATTTAAAAACTGCTGCGAATGCCACTGCCAAGTTCTATTCAATGGAAAGACAAGGATCTTCAATATAAGAAGTGGTACATCAGACCTTAGTAATGATATGTGACATTTTGTTCAGTGCAGTCAGTTGATTGTGAGCTACAGTTGAGAGAAGGTATATTTCAAGTGTGCCGTAAATCATGGATCATGAAAAAGGCATTAGCATGAAAGAGCTGCAACCTTTTAAGAAATGTCTTCATGGGAAATGAAACTTGTGCCTATGGTTATGATCTTGAGATGAGGTTCAGAGTTCTCAATGAAAAGCATGCAGTTCTCCTATGAAAATAAAATGGCCTCAGTCAAGATCCAACTTCAAGATGATGGTCATGTTTTTTGACCTTGATGGAAATATGCAAGCTGAGTTTGTACCCAAGAGTACTGCACACCACGGTGAATATTATAAGGAGTTATTAGAGCATTGAAGAAATGATGTGTGCAGCCTGAGAAATGGGCAAATGGCTTTATCCCCCATCGTGACAATGTTCCATGTCACACATCACTTCCAGTACAGGCTATGTGTGTCAAAGAAAAATATTAACTAGTTTGTCTTCTCCACCTTATTCATCAGATCTGGCACCATGCAACTTCTAGTGGTTCTTCATAGTCATAATTATTGTGAAAGAGAAATGTTTGGAATCAGTTCAGGACACCAAGGCAACCACAACAGTGTTAACTAAAGATATTTCTGAAAAAGCACTTCCAGAGCTGCTTCAGAATCTGGCCAGAAAAATGGGATGTGTCTGAAGGAGGGAATGTTTTGAGGAGGACTAATGGCAATGTGTCTTTTACTGTAAGAAATTTTAATGCAAACATTTGCCATATGTTTTGATTACAACCGTATACTACCTCTGTAGTGTATTTTCCCCCAGTCCTTCACAAGATTCCTGAAAACTCACACCCTTGCCCTCACAAACCATGTAACAGATAACCAAGCATTTATTTTCTTTTCTTCCAGGATACACTTGAGATATGCTCCAAGGAGCAGGAGTTCAAAAGCATTCTCTTTTCTCTGTGCTATTTCCATGCTTGTGTTGCGGGGAGACTGAGATTTGGCCCTCAGGGATGGAGCCGTAGCTATCCCTTCAATTCTGGAGACCTTACCATCTGCTCCAGTGTCCTCTACAACTACTTAGAGGCGAACCCTAACGTAAGTGCTGGTGATCTGATAATTCTTCCAAGGAGTGTACTGAATCTGTCAGTCTGTAGACACTATCAGAATGGACCATAAGCTTTCTTTTGAAGCTATTATTGAAATAGCTGAATATATCTATATCTACATCTACTATATCTGTATCTATATCTAATCTTCTGCCAAGAGTGAAAATAAACTAGGTCAAGGTTTTCCGGCAATGGATGGTAGAACTTCATAAGACAGGTCAGACCAGTTCTACATCAGCAGCTTTGTGCAAAAAAAAAAAAAAATGTCCTTCATTATGTTAACAAAAACAGTGGTTTACATGTGCATATATGCCAGATTCATTAGGCAGGTAATGAAGCATTTGCACAAATGTAATTACATACAGCAATTCTGACAGTTCATAGCACTGCATTAATAATCACTACAATTAGTGCTGATGATGGAAGCAATTTACAGTGCGTCACATGTATAAATAATGGTGCATTTCCTGCATATGTCATTATTATGTATTAAGGATGCCACCTTGTTGTGACTTTCTCAGTAACATTCCCCTTGATTTGATGTTAAGGATAGATGAATGATTTTTATTTCGTAGCTAAAATGTGTTTTGCAGATGGGAGTGGGAATGCCTCATCAACAACAGTTGTGTAAACTCTTGTAAACCTAATGGTTGGATTTCAGAAAGGAAGAACCATTCATTCCTAAGGAGTTTCTGGTTTAATCCTTACAAAGAAAACCTCTTGTTAAGTCAAATCATTTAAGAGTGGGATGGAGTTATCAAACTCAACATGTTGATCTCTGGACCACATTTTCTCTAAAAGGCCTTTAGTGTCCCCATCCACATATCTAAGGAGACATGGTTGTTATATATTCTATTGATGGCCACCATTGTAGTTTTTGTTATTAATGATTTCTCAGTCTTCAGTGTTGATTCAACTGCGTATTAAAATACAGACACTTGGCACACAGCATGGCTATGTTCCCCCAAGAAGCCAATTTTGAATAAGTTGTTTCCAAAATAAATGCATTTAATATAGTTTGTGATGTTCCGTATTCCTGAATCATCTTTATTTATGACATTAAAAATAAACCTGTACACTTTGAGTATGTTTTGACCAATCTAATGAATGTTTTGTGTTGAACTCATCGTGCATTATTTGAACTGTTCCACATAAAATTGATTATTATAATCAGAGTTTTAAAAAAAAAGGATCACTTACCACTTATATTCAAGTTCTATATAATTGTCCCACAAGGCTGAACCCAGGAATACTATCCTATTTGACAAGTGTCTGTACATAATTGAGGTAGAAATGGAGAACAGTAGGAGGCGGCAAGTATACTTTCCCCAGTGCTCACATATGAGTTTGTTTCCTCAGTAGGTCAGGAAAGCTTTTGGTTGTCAGTGCACCCTTCTGCATCTCCAGTGTCTTAGCCCAAGTTATTTGCCACATATCCCAAAGCAAGTTATCAGAATTCAGGAACTGTCGGTTTGTCCATATAGTCTAGATATACAGGTACCCTTTTCAAGAAGGTACATATAAAAGACAAAGATCAGATTTAGAAGAAAATCAGTTGTTGAAAAGAACTTTACCTGATTAAAATCTTGACGTAGACGTATTAGATTTGGTACTAAAGTACAGAACAGGCATTAACTGAATGCAATCAAAAAGGCAATAAAATTAAGAAATGTGTCTTTCCCATCCATTTCAGCTGAATAGATGTGGTCCGTGGCATGGTCGAGAGAGAATGTTGCACTCTGGCCCTTTTTCTTGTGCATGTCAAGCCAGCTTAAAAGAAAGACCTATTTGAGGTTCATTTGTTCAAATTCAAATAAACTTGTAGCAAGTACATTGGAATAGTTGAAGCAGTTTTACTTGTTCTGTCACATCACACAGGAAGCAAAGGCTATAATTACGTTTTTACTTGAACTGTTGGGAGGCAATAGACTGCCCCTGAGGGTATAAAGGTTCCTGTCTACAAAGGCTTCATCACACACTGGCATGTTTTGCAAACCCATAGAAAGCTAAAGGGTAGCAAAGAGAGGCTTCAAGTCCTGCTAAGCCAAAGAAAGAGGAGATAGAGATTTCCTGGGTAAAATATGGTACAGTCATTAGGTACAACCCTCAGAGAAGTCACTCGACTAGTCCTGGTCGGACCGTAAACTGCCTCGAGTCAGTCCGCAGTAAAGGGGTTTTTTTGCCTGGACTTGAGGGAAGTGACAGAATTCAGAATGCCCCCCTCATTCAACTTGGGTGGCTGTTTCTTCGCTTCAATCAGATAGTAAACACTGGTATGAATCAGGCCGTAAACAACAGTTAATGTTTCAAAGGCCCCATGAACCAACGTCCTCTCAGGATTTTTTGGATGAGAGTCTGAATGTATAAACTTTCCTGCATAACATATTTTTGGAATGATTCTGTGTTTTCTAATATCTGCCTAAAAAGTTTAACACTGATGAGTTTTCACCAAATGTATTAGAACACACTGAAAAGAATTCTTCCAAGAAATTCTGCACAGAAACTTAGATAATGTCCATGCCTCTTTGAAGCACCCCCACTGACAAGGGATTTCTTTGGGGGCTTTGTGTTTGAGAGGCGTGTGCCACTGGCTGGCCACACTGAGGCAGACACTCTGGCCCAGAACGTGAACATCTGCCTGATTTTGTCCCCAGGTCCCATGGGAAGACCTCCGTTACCTCTTTGGTGAGATCATGTATGGGGGCCACATCACAGATGGCTGGGATCGCAGACTGTGCCGGGTGTATTTAGAAGAATTCATGAATCCATCTCTGGTAAGACATTTTTAAACTAATTCCAGTGAAGAGAAAATTCTGGTAGGAATCGATTAAGCTAACTCCAATTCTTAAATGTGATTGACCTTTTGCAAGTGGGTTCTCCGGAGCTCTCTTAATGGGAGTTTGGCAGTTTGTGAGAAATTCAGGATCTCAAGCCCCTTCCCAGATGTGCAGAAACAGAATCTGCATTTTCACAAGACTCCCGCTCATTCCTGCGCATGAGTGATATCCCGAGGCGAGGCGCTCTCACACACACACTGGCTTTCAGGGTCCAATCTCAGAGAGACACACGGAGCTCATGCTGTCACTCCATCATACAAACCAAACTGCAGTCGCAGCTCCAGGCCACTCACGAAGAACACTAAGCCAGAATGTAAGCCCCTGATTTCCATTCTATTCCTCATCTCATGGTCGTTTTCTTGCCTGCCACAGAAGTCACAGAATATTGTGAATTTTAGTCAATAATACCCTAAGAATAGATGCTCAAGAAAAATGGGGTAAGTACATGAGGTAATGGATTTGTTACCGTCATTTAATCATTTCATAATGTAAACATGTCAAAATATCACATTGTACTCCATGAACATATATAATTAGTATTTGTCAATTAAAAATGAAATTAAAATCAACTGAAAGTAACACAAAGAAATAGTATTAACTAAGTGCATTGAAAGATTGTATTTGAATCTTTTATCAAACTTGTCTTTTACGAAGACAAATTTGCATTAATATATTGTGGAAATATGAAATTCCTGTTGACATTCTATGTGTAATAAAGCAATACAGGTATATTTTTTTTAAAATGTGGGAGATTCAACATGGCAGAATAGAGGAGGAGCCACACTGGAGTTCCTCAGAGAAAATCAACTAAAAACACAGGTAATTGAAAGAAAGGGAGGAACATACATCCTGATGCTAAAAAGAAAAATGATGACTTGAGAATCTGGTTCTTCCCTCTCCTGTGAGGAAGGGGTGGATCACCCTGTGCTGGCTTAGACACCCAGCATCCTTTTCTCCTTTTTCACTGTATTAACCCCGTCTCTGTAAACATTGACAAGCCAGAGCTTTTTTCTGGTAAAAGTGCTGTTCTTTTCCCTCACACTAACAAAGCTGAGAGAGGAAGCCATAATTTGCTCATGTGAGCTGTCTTTCTAATGGTGCTCAAATTCCCAGGCCACCTGTATTAGCTCTCTGTAACTATGAAAAAATATCTGAGATCATCAATTTAAAACAAGTGATGGTTTATTTTGGCTCATGGTTTTGGAAGTTTCAGTCCATAATCACTTGGGCCTGTAGCAATGCAGCATATTGTGTGTGGTGACAGTACACTGGGGTGGAGGCCTGTTCACACAGGGCAGCCAGGAAGCAAAGAGAAAGGAGCAAGGGCTAGGGCCCAAACAGCCCCTTCAGGACCATACCCCAACAACCTCACTTCCTTCCACCACACACTGCCTCCTAATGGATCCATGCTCCCCGCAGCCACAGGCTTGTGACCTAACCTTTAATGTGTGGCTCTTCAGCAGACACTTCTGAAGCCTAGCGGTGCCTTTTACTGTATCGTTTCTGTCTGTGTTTAGAGCAGTGCTAGAGGATTTTTTTAAGAGTTTGAGCAACCTCCTGTGTATAATTTCTGCCAACTTCATCTCAGAGAAGCACAGATGCAATCACCTTCCTCTAGATTTTGAGAAGTAATATAATCATGTATTGGGGGAATACTACAGTCTGCTAAAACTGGGCCTAGAGTATTTTTTTACTACTTTGAATAATATTCAACAATTTGGGGACAATGCAAAAATAATTGACTTCCCTGCTCTGTGACCATTATTAAGTGTTTCTTTCATTGTGAGTCTCCTGGTCTTACTCTCTCCTAATGAGCAGAATTTCACTTGTCAGAAAGCTACTTTCTATTTAACACAATTGGAAGTTGCTCCTCAGAAGAGGTCCAGGAGCAAGTTACCATGGAGATGGGAAAGCTAAACAGTGCCAGCAAGTGACCTTTACAGAGGCTGATTTCTCCAATGATGGTAGAGGTCAAGGGGCAGAGCACGAAGCTCATGCGAATGCTCCCGCCCATGGCTCTGGCCTGCAGCTAAGGGGAGGGGGAATCACTGTTGCCAAACAAGACAGTCCATTAACCTTCACAAGTCTGAACTCCCATTCAAATAATTGTAAAATAAATATAGGTGATGAAACCTGCGGGGCATCACTGGTGTGTGTAAGCCCTTTAGAAATGTAGGTACCTGACCTTCCACACAGATCTGGTGAGATTCGCAGGATCGAAATGCTTCGTTTGCAAGCTGGAGTCCTCACTGGACAGCGCTACCTTCTCATCACACCAAGGGAAATGAATGCACTGACTCCTTTCAGAGGCTGTAAATCTGTTACTTTGTTCTCCTGCTCAGGCTGTTTATATTGT
>RJWT010040452.1:0-12519 GCA_004365215.1 Cuniculus paca
CTTATTCTCTCCCCACCACCCCACCTCCGCCCCAGTCCGCAAATGGTGCTGACTCACGGAGAGAGGCTGGGGTCTGGCTGTTCCCAGTCCGGTGGCTGCTTCCGGGGCCTATATATTCCTATACATAGAACATTGTCCAAGGACCATCCTGAATGATTGTCAGTAAGACATGCTATAAAGGACATTAATTATATCTATAATTATGTATTTTAATATAAATAATATATAATAAAGGTAATATAAGGGACATTGATAAAAGATGTATATTCATTTTGGTTCCTTTCCCATTTGGAGTGAACATATGTAAGTAACCTTTTCAGGAGATTTGAAGTATAGCTCTTTTAAACTATTTCAAAAACCAACATCTACCTATTGGATTCCAGGTAAAAAAAACTTGTTTTCTTGTCATTCTAGGGAAAGAAGTTCTGTTGTCTCCTGGGAAATCCTGTTTATTTCTCTGTATATTCTTCTACTTTGAGTAGTTTTACCTAGATAATGCTATGAACCTTCATGGTGAATACTTTCAAGGGAATTAAGACCTCTTCCAAATGAGTTATCCATTTCAGGTAAAAATAATTAAGTGCAGCTCTTCTATTAGGCTAGATGGGATAGAAAGTGTAACATATCTAGCCTTCCTTCATTTTCTAAGTTATCACTGGTGAATTTTTATGGAGATAATGAAAACATAGTATAGTAGGAGTAGAGGTAATGGCAGTGGTGGTGTAGTAGTTGGTTCGTGGCAGTAGCAGCACCCAAGCTGTAATGAGTACTTACTATGTGCCAGATACTGTTCTAAGTACTTTAGCTGAATTTGCATTTAATCTTCATGACAGTCCTATTAATCTTTACATCTTTATATTATCTGTTATACCTGTCAGTATCTTCATTGTATAAGAAAATTAGGATTAGAGTGCTTAAATAATTTTTTCAAAATCATCTAACAAGTAAGCTGAGGAACCATGGTGCAAATCCACTCGATAATCTGATTCCTATGCCAGTATATTCATTCTGTACAATGTACTATATTGATTGCATAATCTCAATTTCCTAGTGAATGCAAAGAAAAACGTTTCTTGTTCTCAAGGAGCTTGGTAGACAGGTAAGGTAATTATATGATCTGAAGAGAAACCAGAGTATAGGTAAGGTAATTAAAGCACTTTGGGATCTGAATTCCTTTCATGCCTAAACTGGGAATATTAGCCTGGTCTTACATTTTATTCCTATTTCTTTATATATTTTCTGGTGAGAGGAATTGAATCCAGGGTGGCCTACTTTTATTTGGATGTCAAAAGGCAAAGATGAGAAGCCATGGCTTTCTTATGCTTTAGAAGTTTTAATTTCTGTTGTGTGAGCCTATATATGCCTTCTTTTCATAGCAGTGCAGGACTCTATAGCACTCAGATTCATGGACAGCTGCAGGTGCTTCTCAGTAAGAGCCAAGCATGTTGGATATGAGTTTGGTCTAGTGTGGAGGGTCACATTTTTTCCCTGTAAAGAGCCAAATAGTGAATATTTCAGACTTCATGGGTCATATCATTTCTGTTTATTAAACTCTGATTTTTAGCTCCAGTAAAACTTTATTTACAAAACATAGCAAGCCATATTTGACCCAAGGACCATAGTTTTCTGGCCCTCTGCTTTCTATTTTGGAAAGCTGAAGGACCTGAGCTCTAACGACAGAGTATGACCAATCATAAGTTAGGCACATCATTTCTGTGAGCCCTGGAATAACTGTCAAGGTAAAGGAAAATAAATGAACATGTTCTTCCTTCCTCAAAAACATTTCCAATATAAATCCTGGAGTTTCTGGGTTTTGTTTATATAGAAATTTTTTTTCCTAAATAGTAAAAACCTTACATATTGACACACATTACAAAATAATATAGAAGATATTCTAAAAACAAACTATACAACTACATATATGTATATACATAAAATTGAGACATACATATAGGAAAATAAAAATGGGGTTATCCTCATATGGAATTTCAATTGATTTTTATTTCATATTTTTGTTTTCTACTTTTTTCCATTAAAAAATATATATGATTTTAAGTATAAGAATTCAGGTCAGGTAAAACCTTTTTTTTTTTTTTTTTTTTTTGGTACTGGGAATTGAACTCACAATCTTGCACTTGCAGGCAGGCACTGTGCCACTGAGCTATATCCCCAGCCCTTGATCTTATTTTTGTAGGCTCCGTTTCTCTCTTTCAGTAAGAGGGAAGACAAGGGAGTTTGAAGCTTGCTCTTTCACTGTGGCTTTTTTTTGAGACAGGAACTCACTGTGTACTTCAGGCTGACCTTGAACTCAGTAGGTAGCCTAGGCTGGCCTCAAACTCATGGCAGTTCTCCCGCATGAGCCTCCCAAGTGTTGAGTTTACAAGTATGTGCCACCATGCCTGGCCTCATTATGGCTTCTATACAGTATGCTAAAAAGACATAGCCATCAAGAATTAAATATAATAGTGATCCTGTATATGTTTTGCAGTTATAAATGACATGTGATTGAGTGGTAACCCAGGCAGAACTTCATGGAAACTTAGTCCTCAGTCTGGTCACCACTTCCAATATCTGGACTATCATTTTGCAAGTTTTGGGACTTACTCTTTTTAGTTTGCTTAGAGGAAAGCAATATATTAAGATAGGACTTAACTCAGATTCAGGCATCAGAATTCCAACTTCCTAATGTATGTTGAGGGAAAATTCACACTGCCTGGTTGAGGTGTAAAATAAACATTATGCATATTTTACTTTAGACAAACTCTGCAAATACCTAGAAAAACGAGTAAGATTAAGGGTGGAGGGGAATCCTTGAAGGTACTGCTGAATTTTTATCTGAAGATGTGAGGAATCAAGTTCCTGGAGAGAAGTAGAACAATAAAGTGAGTTACCCCATATTTGAGTGTGTATTTCCCCTTGAGGTCAGTGAAACAGTGGCTGTGAGGCTAAGAAACTGGACAAGATTTTCAGTTTCACCTCATGGAACTGAGGAAACCAAAGTTAGAATTTAGAAAGAGGGGCCCCCAGTGGGCACCCCAGACTCATCTGGGACCACTGCAAGACTAACCCCTATGGGTTTACCTGAAATAGATCAATGCTGTAAAGGTGGAAGTGTATCTTCTAATCGGCATAGTCTCAAAGTAGATTCAGGCCATTTGCCTCAGCACTAAAGTTCTCAAATTGTGGTCGCCAGATCAGCATCATCAGCTGAGATATAATTAGAAATGCCAATTCTTAGATTCCCACCCCAAACTAACTGAAGGAGACCTTCACCTATCAGTTTGTCACAAGTCTTCTAAGCGATTCTAATGCAAGTGAAAACCACTTCTTTAGCCTAGCTGCTTGAGGAAAAGAATATTCTTTCTGAAGGAAGATGGCATCTTCCAGAGCCACAAATTATCACTACATTTTTCTCAAATACATCTGGTATTAATTCCAAAATTACCAGACATGCCAGGAAATAAGATTGACTTACTAAAAATTTAAAAAAAGACAAAATAGATTCAGATATTATCAGACAAATGGACTTTATGATTAATATGTTTAAGAGAATATAAGATGAAGGATTTCACTAGAGAACTGCAGTCTATTAAGAAGAATCAAATGAAAAGTATCTGTAGCAAACCCACTGAAGAGAGTATTAGTAAACCAAAAGATTGTGTAGTAGAAAATATCCAGAATGAAACTCAGAACAGTAAAAGGCTGGACAATACAGAAAAAGCATAGTGGACTGTGACTAAAAGGTCCTGACACGCATGATTTGAGTCCTAGATGAAGAGCGGAACTAGCTTTTTCATGGCATATGTGGAGAGAAGGTGTTCCATGACTAATGGCCAAGCAGTGGTTATTTAGACTAGGGTACTTGACAGGCATTTTCTTGAGAATGAACAAAGTGAGCCTTCCAAATATATGTTGCCCATTGTGAAATTTAGACTTTCAAGCAAAAGATGGAATTTTAGAAAATGTATACTTGTCACTAGGTGGTATTGACAGTTTCCCAGTAAAGACAGTTCTAAGATCAAAGGCAATATTAAAGGATGTATTTTTAATTACTGTATTATGGAAAGTATCAGTATTGGGAAATTTTCTATAACTAGGTGTTTCAGTATTTTTAAAATGACTGATGAAGATATAATGTTCCAAAATCATGGATGGGTAAGGAGATACAGTCAAAATTCAATATAGACCAATGGATATTAACATAACAGAATATGAAAAATATTAATATATTTTACGTTCCACATTACAACTAGCTAGTGTTCTGGTGTAGTATCAAAGAATGTCCACAATTGTATGAAAAAACCATCATAGTACTCCATATCTGTGAAGCCAGATATTTACATATTTTAACTAGCACATCATATTGATTGTAGAAGTAGATATAAGAATCTGTCTTCTAAGCCAATATTAAAGGAAATTGACAAAAATATAAAGCAATGTCACTCTTCTTACTAAATTTTTTATTTTGGAAAAAATAGTTTATTTTTCAAAGAAAATGTTACTGATGTTACCGTGTATTAGGGGTATTATTTTAAATTAATAAAATTTCAACTTGTTAATTTTAATTTTTAATAAGATAAATACTAACAGATATACTTCTACATGAGCAAAAGCTCTTTGGGGAATAAAATGGAGGGTGGGGTGAGGGAAAGGAGGTTTTGCGAAGCCAGGGAAGAATTGAAGGGGAAAAAAATGATGAAAATAGAGCTTTTGCAAATGAAAGGAGGACCAAGAGTTGGAAGGAGCAGGGAGAGAGGAGTGGGTAGGGGGCTTAAAAAAAAATGAGAAAGAATTAAGATGTCTCATGCACACATACCAACTTTCTACCATAATCATGATCATTATGTACTGCAAACATGTGCTAATGAAAAAAAGTATAAGAAGAGACCAAAAATATTGAGAACCATTACTATAGAAATTAGAATATATAATTAAGGTATCATGAACAACTTTATATCATTTTTATGTGAAAAAAAGGATGAAATGGAAATTTTCTTGGAAAATATTAACAGAGCAGAAAATATGAATGAACATAAACCTATTAAAAATAACTTGAACCTTTTATTTAAAACTTTCCTGTAAAGAGCACTCGAAACCAAATGGCTTTTATTGGCAAACTTTTCCTATCTTTTAAGGAGGAAATATCCTAAATCTTACATATATTCTTACAGAAAATAAAAAGTAGAAACTATTTCCCAACTTGTATAACCATCTTTAACAAAGCTGGCCACTGTATTATAAGAAGAGAAAATTACCAGCCAATTTCTTTCACAAACATGGATGTAGAAGTCCTAAACTAGGGGAGTGTGGAGGAGTAGGGGGGACAGATATAAAAAAGGTCAACATACAGTATGTGTGTATACCAGTTTCTCAAAACAAATGTAATTATTATGTATCACAAACATCCACCAATTTTTTAAAAAAGATCCTAAATACTGATTCTACATAAAAATGTATTTACATTTAAAAATGCTACATCTTGGGTGGTGGCATAGCTAAGTGTTAGAAGCTTGCATTATATTTGCAGGGCCCTAGGTTAGATCCTCAGCACTGGGGGAAAAAATTCTTGATCAAGTTTAACTTACCCTAGGAATTCATTGTTTTATCATTCAAAATTTGTCCAGTGCTTTAAAATAGCTAATATAGAGGATTTTGAATGTTCTCTACACAAAAAAATGGTATGTGACTGAGGTGATATATATATATATGCTGTTACTTGTATCTGATTATTATACATTTTATGCATGTATTGAAATACTGCACTATACCCATGGATGTGTAAAGTTACTATGTGTCTTGAAAATATATATAGTGAAGATTTTTAATAAAATTAATATGACTTATATTAACAGAAAAAAAGAAAATTATAATCTATGGGGGTAAAACACGTGAGATAAAGTTGAACATACACTATGATTAAAAAACAAACAGGAACAACAGCAAAATCCTCTTAGCCTGCATCCTGTAGGAGTGGAAGTTGTGGTGGATTGACAACTGGTGGTCAACTTGTAACACCTAGCTGGCCTGAATCAGCATGGTGCTGGGTGTGGAAGGCCCACCTGAGGATTGTTGCCAACAGCAAAGAGAGAACTGGAGGGAAGGATGGTGCTGTTGATTCTGGAGAAGTGTGTCACACTGCTTTTCTTGATGTGAACTCAGCTCTTCTCATCACTGGAGGAGCTCCAGTCCTTGCTATGGCTGAGGATAACTGCGGTTCTTTTTGGGTGTGTTCTGGTCCTTACCTTGAGCTTCGCTTCCTGGCTCCAGTGCAGATCCCTCAGCCTCTTGGCACAGATCCTTCACCCCTCCAGCACAGACTTTCTAGCTTTCACCACTGACCTTTGGGCCTTCCCAGTGCAGATCCTTGATACAGGCTTGCATGAGACATTGTGGGCTCTAGGCCTCCAGCTGGACTCGTGGAGGAATTGCCATGGGCTCTAGGTCTTCAGCTGGACTCCTGCAGAACATTGCTATGGGATTCAGGCCCTCAGCTGAATTCTTTGGGTCTCTAGTGTGTGGATAGATCTTCCACACTCTTTTTGCATTTGATTCTTTAGGTTAATATTATAAAATAAACCTGTACATTATACATCCCGTATTAAATCTTTTCTTTTGGAAAGCCTGACTACAACAGAAGTGAATTACTTTAATTCTATGAGTGATACCTAGGAAATCTTATAGTAGACATCATACTTAATGGTATAATGCTGAAAGCATTTCTGGATACAGGAACAGAGCCTGGAGAGTTACTATCACTGCTCCCTTTCAACATTTCCTAGAGTTTCTAGTCAAAGCATTAATACAAATGAAATGAAAAATATAAAATTAGGGAAAGAATTAAAATGCTCATTTTGCAGATAACATGAATCTACATGGTCTTGATTTCTGTAATTTATACCGATGGCAGATAGCCTTCCTCACATTTTCACTTTGCCTCTGCTCATTCTTAAAGTGTAGAAATCCCTTCAATATATGAAAGTACCTTCTCATTCCTCAAGTACGTGCAGCACAGGTCTTACTCCCACTGTTACTTTGCTCTCTCTGCAGGTCCTATCTGACTCCTGTGCGGGATGAGGAAGCTGAGTCTTTACGGAAAGCGCGCTCCAGACAAGCGCGACAGACTCGGAGGTCCACTCAAGTGAGTGTGACTTTTTTTTAAGTCCTTTGGTCTATCACCCTTTTTGTTAGAGACACATTTTTAGTAACATGAGTGTCTTATTTCAGCTACTGCATTAAAAACTCGCTATGTTAAATGTTACACTACGTAGAATTGATTGAATTTATATCTGCATCTATCTACTCTGACCTCTGTTCTTCTAGATTCAGAGCAAGACTGACCATTCCACTTGTGCATGAGGACTTTTGAGAATCCCACAACCCCTCTACACTTTACAGACTTCTAAGGGAAGACAAACAGTTCCTCAAAATGATAAGCATAGAGTTTTCTTTTGCTCCATCACACTCTTATGTATATATGTAAGAGAAATGAAAACATATGTTCATATAAAAACTTGTTTATAGTGTTTACAACAGCATTACATTGGCCACAGCAGTAACCAGAAAGTAGAAACAACCCAAATGTCCATTGACTAATGAATTAGTAAACAACAACAACAAAAATAGGCTATTATTTGGCATTAAAAAGCAATGCAGTATTGGTACGTGTTACAACATGGACCAACCTTGAGAAAACGTGCTAAGTAAAAGAAGTCAGACACAAAAGACCCTGTGTATCATATGATTTCATTTATGTGTTATGCTCAAAATAGGCAAATCCAGAGGCAAAAAGTAGATTAATTTGAGACAGAAAGAGTAAGAATGGGAATGACTACTAATAGGTGTCGAGTTTCTTTGTAGGCTGATAAAAATGTTCTGAAGTTAGGTAGCATTGATAATTGCGTAACTCTGAATATACTAAAATCTAAGGAACTATATACTTTTAAAGGGTAAATTTTATGATACGTGAGTTATGTTTCATTAAAGGAGCCCCTTCCTAAAAAAAGGAACCTTTTAAGGGAGCAATCAAGCAGTTTAAAGAAGATGTGATACAGTCTGCATTATATTTTGTTGAAATCACCATGCATAGAATCAAGTGATAGGTAATGTATGTGTGCCAACTCTGGAAATCAAATCACTCGCTGGGAACCTGTTAATAGTACTATTCCATGCTGAAAGTGAAAACAGCATGAGCTCAAGTTGAGATGAGGATGGAGAGATGGAGAGAAGGCCATGAATTTGTTAAGGAGATGGAAAAGATGACCTCATGAAAAATGAAGCACAGTGAGAAGTAGCAGCCAGAGAAGTAAAAAGAAAACCAGAAAATAATAGTGGCATAGAAACAAATGAAAAATCCATTTCTAGCAAAAAAAAAAAAAAAAAAGAAATTTCAACAATTTTAAATACTTTAGAAGTCAAGTAAGAAAGTTCATGACTGAAAAAGGAACATTATATACTGTATGGCAGCTGTATGTCCTCTATGGGTCTCCCCCGACGTGCCCAAAGTGGATGAGCATTCTCTCATGCCATGCCAGCCCCTTTTGGGGGAGGCTATTGGGGCTTGTGCCCAGACCCTTCACTCTAACTACATCCCCAGATGTTTCTCACTTTATTTTGAAGCAGGGTCTCACTAAGTCTCTAATTTGCCCAGGCTAGGCTCAAACTTGTGATCCTCTTGCCTCAGACTCCCAGAATGGTGGTATTACAGGTGTGCACCTCCATACTTACCTTACCTTTCCTTCCTTCCTTCCTTCCTTCTTTTTCTTTTCTTTTTTTCTTACTCCTTTCTTTTTCTTTTCTTTCTCCTTTCTTCTTTCTTTCTTTTCCTTGTTGAGTTTTGTTGTAATTATACATAACAAAATTTACCAATCTAAACATTTTTAAGTGTACAGTTCTGTGGCATTTACATTCATGTTGTTGTGTCACTATCACTACCATCCATGTCTGAAACTTTCTTCATCTTCCCAAACTGAAAATCTGTATTCATCAATAATCATTTCTCCCTGGCAACTACTATTCTACTTTTGGTCTTTATGAATTTGACCACTTGAGGAATCTCAAATGAATTATACAGTATTTATCCTTGTATGACTTGCTTATTTCACTTTTTTTATCATCAGCAGGGTTCATGCATACTGTAACATGCTCAGAATTTCTTTCCTGTTTAAGGATGAATAATATTCCATTGTATCTGTATGTCATGTTTTGTTTATTCATTCATCTATGTTGGGAATTTGGCTATTGTAAATAATGCTATTGTAAAAATGGCTGTGTAAACATCTTTTTGGAACCCTGCATTTAGTTCTTTTGGGTTTATCTCCAGGAATGGAATTTGCTGGATCATATTGTAATTCTGTTTTTAATTTTTGAGGAACTGCTGTACTAGTTTCCACAGTGGTCATACCATTTTACATTCCTGTCATCGGTACACAAGATTCTAATTTTTCCACATTCTTGGCAATACTTGTTTTCTGGTGTTTTGTTTTTATTTTTAAAATAATAGTCATCCTACTGCTTGTGAAGGAACAAACTGACTGTATTTTTCCTTGCCATCTTTTCCCCTGGCATACAGTAAACAATCAGTATGTACTTACTGAATAAATATGAATGAGTGATGTGTAATTGGTAGGAGAATATAAACTACTTGAAATCACTGCAATTGTATTTATGTAAGGATGGAAGAAGAAAGGAAAATTAGCTGGTGAGGGCCATGGAATTGAAAGTGGAGGAAACTGGGACATAGAAGTATCTTGTAGGGAAAGATCCAGTAGAGGAACTTGAAGGTTCTCGGAACTCTTTGAAATGTGTAGATTACTTCTGAAGATTTTATTAGAACCTTTATGAAATTCTGTGAGGGCCTCCTGATCCCTGAAAGAAGCGTTTATCCAGAAGGCAAACTCAATTCCTTAGCATGGCATGAGCTCCTTTATGACCTTCCTCTACCTGCTTTCTTAAATTCAGTTATCTTTATTCTGTCTCAGCTCCCACAACTTCCTTTATTCATTTGCAGGCTTCACCTTTGCTAAGTTGCCTACAGGTTTTTGATCAGCCCTGGCCTCTCAGTTTCTTTGAACAAGCCTGTAGTGCCTTTCTCCCCCACCTCTTCTACGCAAGCACTTGGTTTTTTTCTTTTTCTTTTCTTTTTTATTTCTTTTGGTGTATGTTTTAATTTTCTCCTCAAAACACATTGTTGGATATACCTCTATGTGTTTCTGTATTTCTGTCTTATATTTTTAAATTTATTTTTTCCTTAGTACATGTTTGTGGTACATAATGATTACATTTGTCGTGGGGAATTGGTATGTGTACAAAACACATCTTAATTTTACTTTTGTCTCCTGCCCCCCCATTCCTCCCTGCTCTTTCCAACTCTTGGTTACCACCCCATTTAAAAAAGCTCTGTTTCCAGTTTTTCCCCATTCTCTTTCCCTCCTCTCCCTTTCCCCTCTCTCCATCTCTTGTTCCTTTTCCTATTTGAAAAGAACTCCCTACTTCCTATTATTTATCTTTTATTTTGGTCCTTATTTATACTGAGTTTCTCATATAAAAGAAAGCATTCACTATTTAAGCTTCTGTGTCTGGTTTATTTCATTTAATATTATGATTGCAAGGTGCATGCATTTACCTATGAATGCCTCAAGTTTACGCTTTTTACAGCAGAGTAGTACTCCATTGTATATTAATACCACATTTTCTTTATCCAGTCATTTCTTGACGGACATATTGGCTGCTTCCAAAATTTAGCTATTATAAAGTTGTGATGCTATTAACATGAGTATTCATCTATCACTGTAATATGATGACTTTAACTCTTTGGAGAAGTTACCTAGAAATGGAATAGGTGGGTCATATGGAATTTCTATTTTTAGTGTTTTGAGGAGTCTCTATACTAATTTTCTGTAGTGGTTGTACTAGTTTACTTTCCCATCAATAATGTAAAAGGGTTCCTTTTTCCCCACAGCCTTGCTAGCATTTGTTATTATTTGATTTCTTTTTTTTTTTTTTTTTGGTACTGGGGATCAAACTCACGATCTTGCATTTATGAGGCAGTGCTTATGCTGCTGAGCTAAATCCCCAGCCCATTATTTGATTGCTTGATGATAGCTATTCTTTCTGTGGCAAGGTGGTGTTTCAGTGTTGTTTTAATTTGAATTTCTCCAGTGCCCAGCTATGTTGAACATTTTTTTCATGCATTTATTGGCCATTCATGTACTTCTTATAAGAAGTGTCTGTTCATTTCAGTTGCCTACTTTTTGATTGGTTCTTTCATTTTGGGGGGTCTAATTTTTTTGAGTTCTTTGTATATTGCAAAGGTTAATCTCCTATCTGAGAAATAGCTGGCAAATATTTTCCCCCATTCTTTAGGTTGTCTCTTCAGTCTGTTGGTTGTTTCTTTTGTTGTGCAGAGGCTTTTTAATTTGCTATGATCCCATTTGTTGATTCTCAGTATTATTTCTTGTGCCACTGGGATTCTGTTCAGAAAGTCCTTGCCTATGCCTATGTCTTCAAGAGTTTTACCTACATTATCTTACAGGAGATTAAGTGTTTCTATCTTAACATTTAATCTTTGACCCATTTTGATTTAAGTTTACTACATAGTGAGATATATGAGTTTAGGTTCAATCTTCAGCAGGTAGATATCCAATTTTCCCAACATCATTTATTAAAGAGGCTATATTTTCTCCAGGGTACATTTTAGCCCCTTTGTCAAAGATCAAAGGGCTGAATGTGTTGGGGCTATTTCTACTTCCTTTATTCTGTTTCATTGATTTTATGTCTGTTTTTGTGCCAGTACCAGGCTGTTTTTATCACTGTAGCTTTATAGTATAACTTGGAGTCTGGAATTATGAGGCCGCCTGTTTTCCTCCAGAATTGCTTTTGCTACTAGAGGTTTCTTCTTGTTCTATATGAATTTTAGAATTGTTTTCTCTAGTTCTGTGAGGAAGGCTATTAGTATGTTGATTGAGATTGCATTAAATCTGCATAGCAGTCTAGAAGTATAGCCATTTTGACTATACTGGTTCTTCCTATCCAAGAAAAGGGGACATCTTTCCATTTTTTTTCGATATCCTCTTTGATCTCCTTGTTTCGAGTACTGTAGTTTTCATTGTAGGGGTCCTTAACTTCTTTGGTTAGGTTAATTCTTCCTCCTCCTCCTCCTTCTCTTCTTCTTCTTCCTCCTCTTCTTTTTAAATGAAAAAATAAAAATGATACAGAATTTCAAAACAAAATAATAGTAGGTGATAGGTTAATTCTTAAGTGTTTGATTTTTCTTGGTGCTATTGCAAATGGTATTGTTTTCCTAATTTCTCTCTCAGTGAGTTTATTATTGATGCACAGGAGTGTTAGTGATCTTTGACTTTGTATCCTCCTCTGCTACTGAATTTGGTTATTAGGTCTAATAGTGTATTGGTGGAGTTTAGGGTCTTCTATGTAGAGGATCATGTCATATGCAAGTAATGATAATTTAACATCTTCCTTTCATATCCATATCTTTTTTTATTTCTTTCTCTTGCCTGATGG
>RJWT010040453.1:0-12494 GCA_004365215.1 Cuniculus paca
CAGCAACTGTGCCAGCTGATGAGGGTGCCAATGAAGAATTCTTAGGAAGAATGGGTCACTGTTTTTGTTTTTTCCTTTGAGTTGCAGGGAGCAGTTTGATTTCATTTTTAACTCTGTAAAAGTCTTTCTATTGCAGTTATGGACTGTGGATTTTGACTAATTAATTCCCATCTCTCTTTCCTCCCTGTGTTTTTGTACCCTTGAACAATGGCACAATAGACAAAGAATAGGTGCTCCTTAGAGAGAGAGACCATTCAAATGCCTGCCTGGCCACATTCCTCATCAGGACTTAGGCTCAACTTAGCTAAGGAGGGTGCAAGGCCTCCGTTATGCCATATATGTATTACCACAGAACTTCAGGTGAGGGTCCAATCAACCACCAAGACCAGTGCTCCCCAGTATTGGTGCACAGATGGAGCAGCCTATTGCTTACACTATCTGTTCCATTTATTCACACATTCATTCAACAGGCAATCAGAAGTTAGAAATTTCTACCTCCTTTCTTTGAGGGTGGTCCTGGCTAATGGGAGTTGATCAGACTCCTCATCTACTCAAACTGAACAGGACTGACAGACTACCCTGGGTGCCTGCAGGGTTTTTTACCAGAATCAGGCATACAGGCAGACAGACAGATGGACAGATTGAGTCCTTCTCCTTTTGGGGTCCCATGTGAGCTGCTCAAGTGCAGAACCAGGAATCCTCCTCCAAACCTAGGAGGAGACTTGAGAAATCTCAAGGGTGCACCTCCCCATCAGAACCTGGAAAGATCCTTGCTCCATCCATGAGGGCCGCGACCAGTGACCAAAGACGTCAGCATGGTTGATTTTCTTGGCCAGTGCACCAGATGCAATGGCAAGCAGAAACACCAAAATGACACCCAGGATTTGGAGGCAGATTTATTTATATCAAGGGTGATGATCAGGATCATTCCCAGACTGTCAGGCCCTGATGTTTGGTGGTCTAGGGCTTATATTGGATAAGCAAGCAGTAACTTCAGAGACAGAAATGCTTGTCAGTTGGGGATTGGTTTACACAATGTGCATCATAGTAACCAGTCATTTCTTTTTTCTTTTTTTAATTTTAAAGAGAAAAAAAAAGCACAGAAAAATGAATCAAATAAACAAAACAAATTTTTTTAAAAAGTGCAAAATGATGACAACAACAGCAAACAATAGCAATACAGAATTTCAAACAAAGATGATAGAAATTTAACAATAGTTGTTATATTGTATATTGTAATCTTCAAAATAGTTGTGCAGGTTACCAGACACAGGCATGCAAAATTGATCAAACAATATAATTTCCCTTTGAGCAGTTTCTTTCTCTTTTACTATATCTATTGTAACTTTTGAATCTTATTTAATCTTTCAGTTTCTTACAGTAGCAAGACAATAGAGTGTTTACAAGTGTGATTTATTTCACTTATGAGTATGGTTTCTAGTTGCATTCATTTACCTGTAAAAGCATCAAGTTTATCTTTCTATATGGCTGAGTAGTACTCCATTGTATAAAAATACCACATCTTTTTTATCCTTTCCTCAGTTGATGTGCATTTGGGTTGTTTCCAAGATTTGGTTATTTCAAATTGTGTTGCTATAAACATGGGTGCACATACATCTCTGTGGTGTGATGTTTTCAATTCTTCTGGGAATGTGCCCAGAAGCAGAGTAGCTGAGTCAAATGGGGTTTCCAATTCTAGCTTTTTGAGGAAATTCCAGAATGATTTCTACAGTGGGTGCACCAGTCTACAATCCCAACAACAGTGGAGAAGTGTTCCTTTTTCCCCACAGCCTCTCCAGCATTTGTTATTGGTTGATTTCCTGATTATTGCCATTCTTTCTGGGGTGAGGTGGAATCTCAGTGTTGTTTTAATTTGCATTTCTCTAATCACCAATCATGCTGAACATTTTTCCATGTATTTATTTGCCATTTGTATTTCTTTATCTGAGAAGTATGTATTCATCTCAGATGTCCACTTTTGGATTGAATCTTTGAATTTGGGGGCCTGATTTTTTCAATTTTTTTTTTGGTTGTTGTCAATTATTTTTTACTTTGAAGAAAATAAAACTAAGTGAAATAAAACAGAATAGAGTTAATCAAAACAAAACAATGAACATGATACAAGACTTCAAGGCAAGATAAAAGGAAGTCAATAATGGCTATCATAATACCTCTTGTTATCTTCAAAATAACTGCCCACACCATCAGACATAATAAAATCAAACAAAACAGAACAGAATAAAACCAATCAAAACAAAACAATGAAAGCAATACATAACTTCAAAACAAGATAATAGGAAAACAACAATGGCTACCATAATGCCTCTTGTTATCATCAAAGTAGCTGCCTATACCATCAGACATAATAAAATCAGACAAAACACAATAGAATAAAATCAATCAAAACAAAACAATCAAAGCAATACAGGGCTTCAAAACAAGATAATAGGAAATTAATCATGGATACCGTAATATATTTTATCTTTGAAATAGCTGTCCATGCCATCAAATATAATGAAATCAAACAAACAAACAAAAAACCAGAATAAAACCAAATTAAACAGAACAATGAAAACAATACAGGTTTCAAAACATGATAATGGTTTAACAATAACCACTGTCTTCCCTTTTTAGACATGTCTTCCCCTTTAATTTTCACAATATCTATTGTGCATTTTGGGTCCTACTAATTCCTTTAGTTTTTTTTATACTAGGGAGACAACATGATGTTCACCCAAGTGACTCTGAGCCATTTCACCCATGAACATGATCTCTAGTTGTATCCATTTACCTACAAGAACTTTGATGTTATCTTCTTTATAGCTGAGTAGCTTTCCATTGTATAAAAATGCCATACCTTTCTTATCCATTCTGCAGCTGATGGGCAAGCTACCCCTACTTTGTTTTGGTTCTCTGTCACATAGAGCATTGTTTTGTCTTCTTTGACTTTCAGTCTGTGGATTTTTTTCAAGTTAAATGTGTTTCTTCTATAAAGCATATTGATAGATTCTATCTCCTGATCCACTCTGCCCATGTTTCTTTTTATTGGCAAATTGAGGCTATCTATGTTAATGGTTATGACCAACATGCACTGGCTCTTCTCTGCCATGTTATTTTCCTGCTGTTAGCTGCCTACTTTTTACCTCCATTCAATTGTATGCCCCACTTGGTGCAACCCTCTGCAGCTTTTCCTGGAACCATGGTCATTTTTATCTCTCTCTAGAACATCCTTCAGTATTCTTTGTAGGGTTGGTTGGGTGGTCATGAATCCTTTCAGTTTTTCTTTGTCATGGAAGTATCTTGTTTCTCCATTAATTTTGAAAGATAGTTTTTCAGGTTAGATCAATCTGGGTTGGAAGTTGTTTTCTTTCAGGACTTGAAATACTTCACTACAAGCTCTTCTTGAGTTGATGGTTTACGTTGAGAAGTCTGTTGTGACTCTGATGGGTTTTCCTTTGTAGGTGATCTGTTTCTTTGCTCTAACAGCCTTTAATAATCTGTTCTTGTACTGAATTTCTGGAATCTTGATTGTTATATGTCTGGGTGTAGGTTTATTTTGGTTATGGCCAATTGGAGCTCTATATGCCTCACTTACCCATATGACACATCCTTTTCCCATGCTTGGGATGTTTTCTGCTATCACTTCTGTAAATAGACTTTTTATGTCATTTGTGTTGACTCCCCTGTTTTTTTTGCACACCTATTATTCTTAAATTATTTTTCTTTGTGTCATATTGTAGTCATTGAATTGTTATTTCTTGGTTCCCTGTTATTTTTAAGAGATCTTTCCTTTTGTGATCGCTAGCTGCAAAGCTGTCTTCAAGGTCTGAAAGTCTATCTTCAGTTTCTTTCAAGCAGTTTTGTCAGCTTTCAATGGAGTTTTTAATTTCCTGGATTTCTGTTTGAATCTGTTTCATGCATCTATTCTAAATGTTTCTTATATTGTTTATTCAAGGTTTCCCTCATTTTCTTATGCTCCTCAATTTTTTTTATCTATGTCTTCTGTATAGATGCCTAGCAATTTTTTAATTATGTTTTTCATTTCTTCTTTTACCTGAGATTGTATTTCTGTTCTAAGTTTTTGTTTTTTGTTTTTTGTTTTTTTTTTGGTACCAGGGATCGAACTCATGACCTCACACTTCCAGGCAGGTGCTTACACTGCCAAGCTAAATTCCTGGCCTTCTGTTCCAATTTCCTTTATAGCCTCATGAAGTTGTTTCTTTACGTCAGTTGCCATCACTTCAGAAACTTCAGGTGTGTCACTCCCAATCTCTTCTGTGTTTACATCTCCTAGACTTGCTCTGCACAGGTTGGAGGCCAGAGACTGCCGTTTGCTTCTTCATCTTGACATTTTCCTGGGTTCTTCTGGACAAGTGGGTAGTGGAGTCCCAGGCACTTCCTGTGTTGGCTGCAATTTCTCTGAAGCATGAATGTTTGGTTCTCCTGGCCAGTGCTGGCCTTGGGTATCTGAAGGTGGTCATTGGATGGGCTGGTGTGGGTCAGGCTGCTGCTTTTTCCACATTGGCTACTGGGGGTGGGAAGCATCTCAAATGGCAACTGGTGTGTGCAGGGGCAGGGCTGGCCACTGCCTCCCTGACCTGAGCTGGTTACCAGCAGGAAGACTTTTTCAGTTCTTTATATGTTCTAGATAAAAACTTGTCTTGGTTACTTTTCTCTCATTGCTGAGACAAACACCTAACACTCAAACTTTGGGAAGGAAAGGTTTATTTAGCTTACAATTTTTGGAGGTTTCAGTCTGTAATTAGCTGGCTCCATGGCAGGTTGACTCCTCCCTTATACTGTACACAGCCCTTCCCCATATCCCAGGTCAGGTGTAGCACTCACAAAATTTCAGGGCCCTCTTCTTGTACAAGATGAGAATATTTACAAAGTAGGAACCCTGACTCCCTGCTGAGTCTCTCAGTTAAAATTTCTAAACTTTTCAAGTTGACATAATGTATCAAACATAACAAAGCCCTTTGTTTGAGGGACACTCAGCAAAAGTATTTTCCCAGTCTGTCAGTTTTCTTTTCACTCTGTTGGTGATTTCTTTCAATGTGCAAAACTTTTTAATAAGATGAGATCCCAGTTGCAGATTCTTTGAAGTACTTCCTTTGCAGTGTGGTTTTTGTTTTTGACTCTTTGCCTACCCGTATTTCTTTGAGATTTCTATCTACTTTGGCTTCCAGTAGATTTAATATTTAGATCTTTGACCCATTTTGACTTTAGTGCATGGTGATAGACATAGGTCTATTTTAAGTCTTTGGCATGTAGAAAGCCAGTTTTTTTCTAACACCACTTATTAAAGAGGCTATCTTTCTTGCAGTGAGCATGTTTGGACCCTTTGTCAAAGATAAGGTGGCTGAGTGTGTTAGGAGTTGTGTCTGTATCTTCTGTCCTGTTCCATTGATCCTCAGGGCTGTTTTCTTGAATTTTTTTTATGCCAGTGCCATGCTGATTTTATTGTAGTAACTTTGTAGTATAATTTCAAGTCTGGAATTGTGATGCCTCCTGCCTTGCCTTTGTTACCCAGGATTGTCTTTGCTTTTCTAAGTCGCTTATGGCTCCATATGAATTTTAGGAAAGTTTTCTCTAGATATGTGAGGTATGCTAATGGTATTTTGATTGGAATTGCATTAAATCTGTATAACAGTGTTGGGAGTATGGCCATTTTCATAATGTTGGTTCTTCCTATCCATGAGCAATGGATATCTTTCCATTTTCTGAATTCCTATTCAATTTCTTTATTCAGAGTACTGTAATTTTCAATGTACGAATCTTTTACTTCCTTTGTTAGAATGATTCCTAAGTATTTCTTTTTTTTTTTTAATGTTATTAGGAAGGGTGTGGTTTCCCTAATTTCTCACTCAGTGAGTTTGTTGTTTGTGTGTCGGAATGCTTTTGACTTTGTACCCAGCTATGCTGCTAAATTTGCCTATTAAGTCTAGAAGTTTGTTAGTGGAGTTTTTGGGGTCTATTATGTAGAGTATCATGTCATTTGCAAATAATGATAATTTAACTTCTTCCTTTACTATCCTTATTCCTTTTATTTCTCTCTTTTGTCTAATTGCTCTGGTTAATGTTTCCAGAACTATATTGAATAGGAGTGATGATAGTGGGCATCCTTGTCTTGTTCCTGATTTTAGAGTGAAAGCTTTCAGTTTTTGTCCATTTACTGTGATGTTGGCTGTTGGTTTGTCATAGATGGCTTTTATCAGATTGAGGTAAAGACCATCTATTCTGTTTTTCTGTAGGGTTTTTACCATGAATGTTTTCTGCATTTATTGTGATGATCATTTGATTTTTGTCTTTGGCTCTATTGATATGGTGTATTACATTTATTGATTTGTGCATGTTGAACCATCCCTGCATCCCTGGGATGAATCCCACTTGGTCACAGTGGATAATCTCGATAATTTGCTGCATTCTGTTTGCTAGTATTTTACTGAGGATTTTGGCATCTATGTTCATTAGGGAGATTGGCCTGTAATTGTCTTTTTTGTTGGGTCTTCCTTGGGTTTTTGATTCAGGGTAATACTTGCCTACAGGAATGAGTTAGGGAGAATTGCCTCCCTTTCAATTTCATTAAGTAGTTTGAGGAGTATTGGTGTTAAATCTTCTCTAAATTCCCTGTAGAATTCAACTGTTAATTCATCAGGACCTAGTCTTTTCTTTGTTCGTATGTTTGTAATTATGTTTTCAATTTCATTAACTGACATTGGGTTACTCAGGACTTTTATATCTTCTTGGTCCAGTTTTGGTAGTTCATATGTTTCCAGGAATCTTTCCATTTCTTCTGTGTTTTCCATCCTATGAGAGTGTAGATTTTCAAAGTAAGTATTGATCATCTGAATTTCCACAGTATCTGTGATAATTTCACCCTTTTCATTTCTTGCTGTGTGAATTTGAAGATTTCCCCCCTATTTTTGATAATGTTGACTAGGGATTTATCAATTTTATTTATTCTTTCAAAGAAACAACTCTTTGATTCATTAATTCTTTGTATTGTTTTCTTAGTCTCAATTGCATTAATTTCTGCTCTGATCTTTATGATTTTTTTCCCCTTCTTTGGGCTTTAGGCTTGACTTGCTCTTCTTTTTCTAGAAGCTTGAGGTGTAGCATTAGATTATTTGTGGTCTTTCTGTTTTTCTGATGTGAGAATTCATTGCTATGAATTTCTCTCTTAGGAGTGCTTTCATTGCCTTCCACAAGTTTTTGTAAATTGTACTTGTATTTTTATTTAATTGCAGATACTGTTTAATCTTTAATTTCATCTGTGACTCATTGTTTGTTCAGGAGGGTGTTATACAGTTTCCATGTGTTTATGGTGTTTTTGCAGTTTCTATTGTCATTAATTTCTAATGTTATTGCACTATGGTCAGATAATATGTATGGGATAATTTCAATTCCTTTGTATTTACTTAAACATGTTCTATGGGCTAGTATATGGTCTATTTTAGAGAACATCCCATGTGCAGCTGAGAAGAATATATACTCTGATGTTGTTGGGTGGAACACTCTGCAAATATCTACTAAATCCATTTATTTACAGGTTTGATGATTTCTTTGCTGATTTTTTGTTTTGTTGACCTGTCTCTTTGTGACAACAGGGTATTAAGGTCCCTGTTATAACTGTTATTGCTTATATGTTGTTTCATATCTATTACTATTTGCCTTATATAGTTGGGTGCTCCCATATTTGATGCATATATATTTATGATTGCTATTTCTTCCTCTTGAATTTTTCCCCTAACAAGTATGTAATGACCTTATTTATCACTTTTAATCATTCTTATTGGTTTGAAGTTTACATTGTCTGCAAACAGGATAGCTATCCTTGCTTTTTTCTGGGTTCATGTTGCATGGAGCATTGTTTTCCATCCTTTGACTTTTAGTCTATGAAGTTCTTTTTGAGTTAAATGCATTTCTCGTATACAGCACATTGTTGGATCTTGTTTTTTGATCTATTCTGCCACTCTGTTTCTTTTTATTGATGAGTTGAGGCCATTTACATTCATGGTAATAACTGATATGTATTGGTTTGTCATTGTCATGTTATTTTCCTGCTCTTGGTTCCCTGCTATTCCCCTCTGTTTAACTGCTTGCCCCGCTTGGTGGTTCCTTTCTGTTGTTGTTCTTGGAATTGTGGTCATTTTTGTCTCTGTCTAGAATATCTTTTAGTATCTTTTGTAGTGTTGGATTAATGGTGGTGAATTGCATCAGTTATTCTTTGTTCTGGAAGTATCTTATTTCTCTATTGATTTTGAAAGATAGTTTTTCAGGGTACATCAGTCTGGATTGGAAGTTGTTTTCTTTCAGGACTTGAAATACTTCACTACAAGCTCATCTTGCCTTGAGAGTTTTCATTGAGAAGTCTGTTATAATTCCAATGGGCTTTCCCTTATTGGTGATCTGTTTCTTTTCTCTAACAGCCTTTAATATTCTGTTCTTGTGCTGAATTTATGGGATCTTGATTATTATGTGTCTGGGTGTAGATTTATTTTGGTTATGACTAATTGGGGTACTATGTGCCTCACTTATCTGTATGTTAGATTCTTTTTCCATGCTTGTGATATTTTCTGTTATTAATTCTGCAAATATTTTTTTTATTTTGTATGTGTTGGCTCCTGCTTTTTCATTTTCATCCATTAATCTTATATTACTTTTACTTGTATCATCTTGTAGCTGTTGAATTGTTGTTTCCTGACGTTTTATTATTTTCAGGAGGTCTTTCCTTTCATAGTCACTATCCACAATCCTTCTTCAATGTCTGAAAGTCTATCTTCAGTTTCATTGAAACAGTTTTGCCAACTTTCAAAGGAATTTTTGATTTCCTGGATATCTACTTGAATCTGTCTCATGCATTCTATTTGTTTCCTATATTGATCATTCACTATGTCCAACCTCTTCCTATCATCATCTGTTTTCTTGTTTATCTCTGTTCTAGATGTGCTGAGCATTTCATTTATAAATATTGACTTTTCTTTGTTAACCTAAGAGATTATTTCTGATCTGATTTCCTCTGTAGCCTCATGGATTTGTGTCTTTACTTCAGCTGCTATTGCTTTACAAATTTCAAGTGTGTGTCTCATTTTCTTCTATGTCATTGACTCCTGGACTTGCTCTACATAGGTTGAAGGTCTGAGATTGCATTTTGCTTCTTTGTTTTGTCATTTTCTAGGTTCCTGTGGTGGTGCAGAGACAACGTGAATGGCTGCTGTCTCAGGTACCCCTAACCTGGGTTCCCATGGTGGTGGAGAGGTGAAGACCAGCCGTTTCTAAGAGATTGGAGCAACTGGAAGTAGAACAGGAACTATTACCTGGGCAACTAAGAAACTGAAGTATACTGCTGGGTGCGGAGCATTTTCTGCTACAGTGGTTAGCAGAATAGAGCAATTTTCTTTCTTTGTTGGTGTTCAGATTTAGACTGTAACCATGATAGTAAATGTTCAGAATATTACCCAAAAGACGGCAGGGTGAATAGTTTGGAACTATTGCAGGTTAGATTTTCATTTGTATATCTTCTAGCTAATAAATAGAGCAATTTTCTAAAGATGTTTATGTATATAGCAGGAAGAAAAGTATGTTGTTATTTAACATTTTTTATTATCAATCTAAATTCCACACCAAATGCAATCTTGCTTCAAAAAAGTCCCAGATATTTTGCTCTTATGTGTAACAGAGAGTCAGATTCTAGACTTAGATCATTTTAAACAGGTTTCTTGTTGTGGTTTTTGTTATTTTTGAGGCAGTGTCTCACTATATAGTTCAGGCTAGCTTTGAACTCACAGTAATCATCCTGCCTCAGCCTTCTGAGTGCTGGGGATTACAGGCATGCACCACCTTTCTTGGCACAAATATCTTATTTTTATACCAAGTTATTTAGATTGCTACCCATAGTATACTGAAATGAAATTCAAATAATCTGCTTTTGAAAATCTAATATCCTTCCCTTGTAAGAGAGAAATAAAAAGCAATTTATAAAATACATACAAACACGTATTCAGTATACAAATACTTAGCCAGGAGGACCCTAGCAAATACATAACAAATGGGTTAAATGCTTCTGGTACCAACAGAACCCAGCTAATGCAGTGGGGACTGTGGAGTGCTGTTTCAGTGACAACACCACAATCTCCTTTGACATCCTTAACGTGATGTTCCTAAAGGAAATGGACTATTGGGGAAATTCTGAACAGGATGAGATCTTCCCACAAAAAAAAACTCGTATTTTTTTATACAAAAACAAAGTACGGTTCTAGGGTCCAATAATTTCAAATAATATTTTTTAATTTGCATGAATGTCCTGGGGACATTTAAAAATGACATTTCTTCATTATGCGGCACATTCTGTACCCCGTGAGACAACTAGCAGCTCTGCTCCTTCCACAATGTCAGCATTCCCTTCGAAACCCTGCATCATCCAAAAATATCACTGCAGATTCCTCTATAGGAGAGAGTCAGGCAGAAAGAAAGCCTACTAGCATGGCAGCAGGCAGAGTTCGAAGGAGGAAGGGCAGGGAGACATTCTCTGAGAGGCCTGATATTCCATTTTAAGCTGTTTCCTGTTTTATAACATGATTTGAACTGCTATTTTTATCCTCAAAGCTCTGGCAAAGCTGGAGAATCAGACTTGGAGATGAAGACCATTCCCCTAGCTTCTAAGCTTCCATTTCCAAGTGTGGCGAATGTATCTGATTGGCTCAGTATCCATTGCATGTCCTATCTTAACCAAAAGGGAGGCTGGGCAGGAGCCCAAGCATCTTCAGCTCCCATAGTGAGAGGTAGGCTCTGCTTCCTTCCAATATGGGGAAGGGGGTCAGCAGCTGGAAAGAAGAGCATGTGCCCACTCTAATTACCTCATCAGATTTGTTCTACAGAAGAGAGACACCCTGGGATTTTGGAGTACAAGGTGATCACTTGGAAGAGCATGGATGATGAAGATTTTAGGGAAGATGAGATTTGATCAAGTCTTAAAGGATGAGAAAATTGACAGGGCTGTGGGTAAGGATGAGAGAAGGAAGAGACATAGATGGGATAAGGAAGCAAGAATGCCAAATTGGGAAAACGAGTGCAGTGCTGGGAATCCAAACTCACCAGAGATGAGGAGCTTGAGACAGCAACACCCTGGGCTGTGGTGAGAGTGAACTGTGGATTAACGAGTGAACCTTCTAGAGGCGCGGTGTCTAGAGTGCTTCTGGAGAGGGCACACCAACCTTGCAAAGAGGGGCTCGCATCCGAACAGAAGACTTTTCTTTCTCAAGCTTCAGAGTACACTTCACCTTCTCTCTTATAGCCCTTTTCACAACCATAGCACTTAAAATATACTTTGATCATATCACTTATTGTATTTTATTTGACTCTGTGCCCTCTTCCTCTCCAGTATGGAAACTTTCAAATATAAAGAAATAAGCCATAATAATCTCTGTATTCCTGGTGACAACTATGATGACTAACACATGAGTAGGTGTTCAATAAATTCACATGGAATAGATGTTCATAGTGTTTTGTTTTCATAAAAGGTATCATCTCCTATGAACCCCAACCTTGTGCTTGCCTCACTGTTGTAGTTAGGGGTTGCAAGGAGAACAAGACAATAAGGATACATAATTTATAGTATTATTTACAATGGTCACCCAAGTAGTAAAATACAAAGAAAGTACAGGAAATCTGTCCACAACACTAAAGACCTAGAAAATCCAGCCGAGGGCTTGGATCCCATGGCAATATCCTGCATGAGTTCAGCCGAAGACCAAGAGCCCATGACAATGACTCATGCAAGTCTGTTTCACGAATCTGTGTTGGGAAGGCCCAAAAGCCAGCAGTGGAAGCTAGAAAGTTTATGCCAGCGGGGTGAAGGATCTGTGCCAGTAGATTGAGAGTTCTGCACTGGAGCCAAGAAGCAATGCTCAATATACGAACCAGGGCTCCTCCAAAAAGTACCACAGCCATCCTCTGCAACAAGGTCCCAAGCTTCTCCAATGATGAGAACGGCCAAGTACATATCAGGAAGCCAACGTGACAAACTTCTCTTGAAGATTAAACAGTACACATCTTTCCCTCTGGAGCCAGGAAGCGATGCTCAAAGTAAGGACCAAAGCTCCCCCAAAGTGTCATAGCCATTCTTGGCAAAAAGCTCCCCAGCTCATCTGATGACAATGGCCAAGTTCATATCAGGGGAGCCAGCGTGACAAGCTCCTCCAGGAGAACCAAAATCTCCAAACAACAACACTTAGGAAAACCCACAATGCTACTCTTCCTCTACAGGTCTTTTTTTATGCTGGCAACTTTCCTCAGGTGGGCCATCCACACTCAGCATCATCTGATTCAGTTCAGTTAGGGTTTAAGTTGAACACTAGTTTTGATTCCATCACATTCTCAATAAGTAGCTAGTGAATACATGATGGCACTAATTTAATTGAGGCAACTTAAATGTTTATAACTATCTGTAGTACACACCTCCAAAGGTGTGTGTGGTGGCTTGACAACTGGTG
>RJWT010040454.1:0-12477 GCA_004365215.1 Cuniculus paca
ACTGATGAAAAGTTAACTTCTTTAACAAATGGTCTTGGAAATGGGTGCTGCATACCCATGTGCAGGAGAATGAATCTAGCTAGATTCGTGTCTTGCACCCTGTACTAAAATCAAAATAAATGGGTCAAAGAACTAAATACAAAAAGATAAACCCTGAATTTTCTGGAAGAAAAAATTGATAAAACTCCTAAAGATTTGGGCATTGACTTCCTGAATATAACCCCAGTTGCACAACATATAATACCAAAAATCAACAAATGAAATTATATCAAATTTTAAAACTTCTGCATATCAAAAGAAATAGTCAACAAAGCAAAGGGACAACTTAAAGAATGGGAGAAAATTGCCATCTATCCTTGAATGGAGGACTAATACTTAGAATATATAAAGTACTCAAAATATTAGACCCTGCAAAATAAAAGAGCTATTAAAAGATGGGCAATTGAAATGAATAGATGCTTCTCAGACAAAGAAGTACAAATGAATAGTAAGTGAGCAATTGTTCAGATCTTCAACCACTAGAGAAATACAAAAAAACAAAACAACCCCAAGATTCCATTTTACTCCTCTAAGGATGACTATTATCAAAAACAACAAACACTGATGAGGTTGTGGGGAGAAAGGAGCCCTTTTACATTATTGCCAGGAATGTAAACTAGGAAATCAATATGGAGATTCCTCAAAAAATTTACAAACATTAATTTCACTTGATTCAGTCAAACCTCTCCTGAGTGTTTTCCTGAAAGTGTTAAATTATATTACATAGTACATGCATACCTATGTTTATTGCTGCACAACTCAAAAAATCAAAATTATGGATGTGTTCAATGTTTCTATCAACAGATGAATAAATAAAGAAGATGTGAGATATATATATGATCATATATATCATATATATATGCTGGAATACTACTCATCCATAAAGAAGAATTAATTTGAGTCATTTGTAGGAAAATGGGTGGACCTTGAGACCATAATTCTAAGTGAAATAAATCAGACACAGAAGATTACATATCACATAGTTTCTCTAATATGAGAGAGCCAAAATATCAATAATTTAAAGAACAAAATAGAAGAGAATCTGTAAGAAATATGGAAGTGGAGATGGGAAGAGGTTCTGGGGAAGGAATGAGAGAGATGAGCAGAAAAGAAGAAAAGAGAATAAAAAGGATCAATTGAGATGTAATAATGCATATGTTCAAATTTCTCAAGATGAATGTAATTATTATGTATTGCTAATATGTACTGCAAAAATATGTCAAGAATAAAACTCATTTTCCTCTCATTCTAGCTCTGCTTTTTCTACATATCTTATGGCACCACCATTTTTCTAGATATGCCTGCAGAGTATACCACAATGACTCTTGGCTCTTTCACTTGTTACCCATATCCATCTGGTTGCCAAATAATCTGCCTGGTTGATGTCTTCCATATCTGTCTTTTTTCTGTCTCCACATTACCAATTTTGGTCAATCCTTATTTCTACTTACTCCAATTATTGTGATCTCTTCTTGAGTTATCTGTGGAGTTCCCCTGTTTTCAGTGTAATCGTATTTGTTAATCTTTTCAAAGCATACTTCTTGTCATAAATTATATCTAGATGTTCCCCAAAACTTCCTAAGTGGGGATATTTGGAGGTTGCAGAACTAGGGTGTGTCAATATGGATTATGGGTCTGAGATAAATGGATTGGTCCACTGATTGAATTAGCATGGTTCTGGGTGTGGCTGAATGCATTTACTGAAAACAAAAGCCCTACCCTGGGTATAGATGAGACCAACTAGTAGGCTTATACCCTGCATGCAGTAAAAGGGAAAGGGAGGCTTGCTGCTTTGCTGCTGCTACTGTTGCCTTCTGTCTGCCCTGCCATGGACTATGTGTCCTTTGCCATACCCCTCTACCATGCCACCCCGCCTTGAAGTCAGCCAATTATGGACTGAAACCTCTAGAAGCTGTGGGTTAAAATAAACCTTTCCTCCTTTCATTTGTGTGTGTGTGTGTTATGGTTAATACATTGTGTCAACTTGCACAGTTTAGAAGTTTAACTGAGAGACTCAGCAGGGAGCCAGGGTTCTTACTTTGTAAATATCCTCATCCTGTGCAAAGGAGGGCAAGGACATCTTGTGAGTGTTACACCCACCCTGAAGGTGGGGGGGGGGTGGCCTGTGTACAATGTAAGGGTAGAGAAGAGGCTTGCCTTTTCTCTTTTGCTCTGGCTGCTGCCTTGAAGTGTTGCTCCAGTGCCATGCCACCTTGCCTTGGAGTCAGCTGATTATGGACTGAAATCTCCAGAACTGTAAGCTAAATAAACCTTTTCTTCCCTAATTTTGGGTGTCAGGTGTTTGTCTCAGCAACCATGAAAAAGTAACCAAGACAGTGTGGGATATTTTGTCATTGCAATGAGAAAGTAACTAAGACACCTTTGAACTATCATTTTCTGTTCCATGATTCCTCAGAGGCTGTACAAAATTAAATACAAATTAGCCTGCTGTGCAATGTGAGTAGCTTTCTCTCCATTCCATTGATTTTTACATCAAACTTTTTAAGATTAGTTGCCCATTCCCAAACATAATCCATGTTTCACCTCAGGCTGTTTTTATTCTCTTGAGTTTCTTCATATTTGTAAGAGCATAATAATAGTTAATATACTGTGTATCATAATCTTCGAAGTAGTTACTCATAGTACAATTTATAATAGCTGGATCTTGGAAACAGTGTTTATGTCCATCAGTAGATGAAAGGATAAGGAAAATGTGGTGTTCATACACAGTTGAGTATTAGTTTGCCATAAATAAAGACAAACCTGAAGGATTTGTACAGGTAAGTATATAAATGGGTGAAACTTGAGACCACTTCAAGGTTTTGTTTAATATATTTTATACTTTCAAATTCACTTTTCCCCTATTTCCAGGATTTTTGTAGCATTACACACAATTCTGGAAAAATGATTTCCAATTGCAGTCCCACCACTAGTTAGCCCTTACAATCATTTAATATCTCTGATTATCTGCATCCTTATTTCTAAAGAGGATACCAACATCCACTTCAGATGGATAATTACTAGAAACAAATGCAATAATGTGTGTGAAGTGTCTGATGTGTAAGCGCTTGCCTGTTTAATATGCTATCTCCTTCTATCTATTGAAATTTTTCCTACTTTAAGTATTACCTTCTATTGTACAGGATCTGATACATCATAGATAGTTGCATCAAAACAAAGTCCCTAAACATGAATATCCTTCTGTTATTGGGCATGATTTGTGTACCTGTACTATTAACATGAAAAAAGCAGGTGATGGGTCCAAGGAAACTAAAAGACATAGTAGATCCAACAACAACCTCTAGGCAGGGACCAAGCCTAGTCAAGACCAGTGTAGTCTAATGAAAGCTTAGTCAATACATAAACATGGGTATAAGCATAACTGTTGTTTTAGGTCACTGGGTTATAAGTGGTCTCTCATGAAGTGCTGCTATACTAAAACTGATAGATTTACATTATAATATTAAAATATGCAATGATAGTCAATAAATTATATAAAATTGATTTAAATAAATGACAAGTACAATCATATTATTGCTAATCATGATCCTTTAAAGGTTTTTTATTTTTTCCTATTTTTTGCTTTTAAGGAGAAAATTGAGCTAATAATAAAAAATTTAAAAATTTGCAAGTTCTTTCCAATTCAAAACTTATGATTCATAAACTAGCACTTCAGTGTCACTGTTCAGCATCAGTGAGTCAGTTGTCGGGAAATGACAATAGCCAATAAATGGTATTGCAGAGCTCAAAGAATAAGCAGTGTGGTTCTTTTTAAAGGTGATTGTTGAAGGATAAGATGTAAATCCAATTTTAACTGCCCCTTGAAGTTTTATTAAATACTTCCAATAAAAATAATATTAGTTACTGTTTGTTTACCACTGAGTGTACTCCATGCCAGATGTTGTGATAGATAACTTAGGGTGCACTATCTTGTTCAAATTCAATTTATAAATTAGCTCTATAGAATATGTGCTATTTTTTCCTATATATTAAATTATTTGTCTCAGGTCACATACTTAGTACAGGGCAAAGTCAGGATTAAGAAAAAAAAAACAGAAAAACTATGTTCTTTTCACTGTACCACACACTGAGAAGAAAATTGAATTACATGTAAGCAAAGGGGTGTCAAAACTAGCCTCTCATATCTTTGTCAGGTAAATTATGGCAATTCTTTATTTTTTCTTAGTTAAACCTGAATAATATTTTATGCTAGTTAAATTTGAATATTATGAATAATAGATTTGTATTTTATCTTAGTTACATTGAATAAAACACATTTTGTTTAACAAGAGGATATATATATATATTATACGCATATTATATATACAATATATATATGAATAAAATAATGGCACATCTTATAAATAATGGTAAATTTTGGTTTAATGAATGGTTAGTTTTTCATCAGTCTGTGAGGTTCTGTTGAGTTTGTTCATCTAGCATTCATTAAATAGGAAGTTATTGATCCTGAGTGTGCTCGGGATGCTGTTTCAGAAACTGTGGAAATAAAAATAAGAACCGAGATACCTAACTGCCAAGAAGTTACAGTCTGATTTGGATATGCAAACAATTGATACAATTAATGATAATTAGAAAATGTTAACTGAATAAAATTTGTGCCTAACAGGTTAGCAAACATTAGCATGTTGTGTTCTGCTTCGAGTAGGGAGAGATGTGGGAGCCTAAATTTGGGGGTCATGAAGCTATAGAGAAAACAAAGATTTGTGTTTTAGAGATACTATGTTTGAAATGTCTATGTGAAAATCACCTAGAGATATTCAGTAGGAAATTGGATATAAGAAGTTTAGGCTAGCAGTGAGCTCTCCAACTGAGAAACCACCAGGGGTTTTCCAGGATGAAGGCCAAGGAAACCAGAAAAACAAACAAACCAAAAAAAAAAGCTGAAAATTGTCTGAACATGGACCCCAGTTTAAAAATAACCGGCAATAATTTATTATTATGATGATGATGATTATCATTAAACTCAGTTTTCTTTCAAACATCTTTTCCTATTCATCTAATAAGGTCTTTCCATAATTAATGCAGTGATACACTTCATTGCAGATGGTAAGAAAGGTGATCCTAGCCTCAGGACTGATCCATTGTAATACAAATTCACAGGTGTAGGCTGCCTCATTAAATTTAGAATAAAAAGGGAGAATTAACTGTTCCTGTTTTTGTTCCTAGAAATTAATAGAAAGAGTCTGAAATTCTCTTTTTTCATTTTCTTGATTTTGTATCTTTATATGTTTGGCCGCTTTTCATAAAGCTATCTTCCAGGCTCAGTTTTGGAGATCAAGTGATATATTAACAGTGACAAAGAAATTTAATTTGTGTCTTCAGGTAAGAGTATTAAAGGCCTATCAAAAAAATTATAAATGGATGACTGTCATTTCAACGAATTATACAATAAGACATAGTAAAACATTGATACTAATGGGTAAAAACTCTCTAGATTTAAAAAAAAAGTGATTTTCTCCTTCATAAAATATGGAAGTCAATGATGGGAAAGAATGTTTAATCCAATTAACTTGTTGATTTTCAGGATCATATTATTACTTAAAATATTGTTTTCCTGTACAGTTTTAAATCTAAAATAATTACTTTCTCACTTTTCCTCTCATCTAGTGGAAGCCTTTACTTCTGACATTAATTTAAAAACCCTAGTGTTGTGGTTTGTGTTTGAATGTCTCCCCAAAGCCTCACATGGTCATGGGGGTAGGCCTTTTGAAGGTGGCTGAGTCTAGTGTTTGCAATGGGTTCATTGTTTAGTGCTGGGATTGGCAGTGTGAGTACTGCAGCTGCCAAGGGGTGGGTAGCTAGCATACAATATAAGGTACAAAAAGAGTCTTCTTTCATGCTCTCCCTTTTATGCTCTTGTTGCCTTTGGTACCTGCCACTACCATGAACAGCTGCCTCTGTGCCATGCCACCCTGCCTTGGAATCAGTTCATTATGGACTGAAACCTCCACAAACTGTGAGCTAAATAAGCCTTTCCTTCCTTCATTTTGGGTGTCCAGTATTTTGTCCCAGTGTCTTGGTTAGCTTTTTCTCATTGTTGAGACAAAACCCTGACGACCAAAGTGAAGGAAGGAGAGGTTTATTTCTTACAGTTTTGGGGGTTTCAGTCCATACTTAGCTGGTCCCAAGGCAGGGTGGCATGGCTGAGGGGCAGCTGTTCATGGCAGCTGCAAGCTGCAAGAGCAAATGGTGTAAAAGAGCGAAAAAAACCATGCCTCTTTCCTGACCTTACATTGTATGTCAGCTCCACCCTTGGGCGGGTGCAAAACTCACACCGATAATCCCAGCACTAGCCAACAAGTCAATCACAAACACTACATTCAGCTGCTTCCATGACTACATGAGGCTTGTGGGGGGCCACCTATATACAAACCACAACACCCAGCAATGAGAGAAAAGGAACCAAGACAGAATTTGGCCCCAGTGGAGTGAGGTCATTGCTGTGTCTGTACCTAACCACGTGGTTCAAGAGCCTTTGGGAATGGCTTGTGGGAAGAGTTTGGAAAGGTTTGGAGATGTTGCCTGAAAGTGCAGTGCCACAATGTCTTAGGCTGTTCTGGATGGGAGATTATGGTCAGAACTCAGAAGACCAGAAGGCTGATAGAAATCCTGCTGGTAAAGACCACACACAGAGGTTTCTGTTGGGAAGAAGGACTGCAATGGTTGCTGGACTCCAGATGATGTGTGTTATGGCTTGGCAGAAAGTTTGTCTGCATTTTGCTCATATCCAGAGACTTTGCCTGAGACTGAGATTTAGGGCGGTAGACTAATTAATCTGGCACAAGAAATTTCAAAGCAATCAAATACTGAGGTGGTGCCATGACAATTGTTGGGGGCTTTTAGCCAGATTTATGTTGCAAATCAAGAGCAAAGAGTCCAGCAGGGTGATTTGATACGTGAGTTTGGCCTGGAAAAAAGCTGCAGTAAAGTGATGAACTGTAAAGATAGACCTGAGATCTTGATTGCTGAAAAGGAACAGAAGAATGGAACAGATGACCTGGGGATGTCATGGGAAGTGACAGCAGGTATCCACCCTTTGTAGCCTCTGAACTGCAGAAGTGAAAGACTTTGCTTTGAGAGAAAGCTGCAGAGCACTGTGTTCCAGAATGGTGGTAGAGGCCAAACGAGGTTCCAAAATGGCAATGACCATACCAGGTTCCAGAATAGCAGTGGCAAAGAGAATTTATTCCTCACAATCAGGTTTAGAGTGCTCAGTGACCCAGGCACTTGACCCCTACAGCCAAGAGAGAGGAAAGACTGGCTACTGCTCCAACTGGCAACAGACCTCAGCATCAAACATGGCACTGGTTTTACAGAATGCAAGAGATCTGAGGTTGAGAAGGCTTCCACCCTGATTTCAGAGGGCCTGGGAGGCCAGGCAGTGTGCCGCTATGAGGGAAGTGTGTGAAGCTGTGAGGGTGGAGCCAAAGGTGCAATGGAGAACCCAGAATTTTGGAAAAGCCAAGAGTGTGAATCAGCTAAGGAAACCTGAAAGTAGGAGTAAAGCCAGCCCAAGAGAGAAGTCATGGGAGCTACAACCACCAGAAGTGCTGTGGGAGTCACTCAAGCCTCTTGGAGCTCACAACCAGATTCCTTCAAAGACTGAATGTGGAACTCCAGGATTTAATGTTTGCCCACTGAATTTTGGACTTGCTTTTGTTTCAATCCTTTTTATCCCTGTTTGTAGTTTTTGGAATGAAAATGTTTATCCTGTGCCATTGCATGTTGGGAGTGTTTAACTTTGTTTTCATTTGTGCAGAGAATTGCAGCTAAGAGTTTGCCTTACATTTTGGAGAAGACTTGGGACTTGGATTTTCAGCAATGCTGAAAGTGTTAGGACTTTGGCAACTCTTGGAGATAGACTAAATGTCTTTTACATAAAGGATGTGCATGATTCTTTGGGGGGCCAGGGGTGGAATGTTATGTTTTGTGTTTGTATGTTCCCTCAAAGCAATCATGGGGATGTCAGCCTCTTGAAGGTGGCTGAGTCTAGCATTTGTGATTGTTTGATGGCTACTGCTGGGGTTGGCAGTGTGAGTGCTACATCTGCCCAGGGATGGGTAGCCAGCTTACAATATAAGGAATGGAAGAAGGCATGCTTTTCCTTTTTGCCCTTTTTTGCTCTTGTTGGTTTCAGCCTCCATGAATGGTTGCCCCTATACTGTGCCACCCTGCCTTGGAACCAGCTGATTATGGACTGAAACCTCCAAAAACTGTAAGCTAAATAAATCTTTCCTCCCTCCATTTTGGGCATCAAGTATTTTGTCTCAGCAAAGAGAGAAACATAACCAAGACACCTAGGATGTATTTCACTGTCTATGTTCACTTGTTTATGAACAGGGTGACACAACACAGTATAAAGAGCACTAGATTGAAATAAGAATATCTGGGATCCAATTCTGCCTTAGACAACAGCTGTGTGACTTGGAGCAAGCATCCATATCTCTTTGATTTTCCAAGTTAGAAACTGAGGACAATACTTCCCCTGACTTCCCGCTAAGTTTGCTGCGAGGATAGAATCAAAGGAGGTGAAATATATACACAGCATTTTTGTCTTTTAAAGATATATCTATCCATATCTATTCACACATATACATATACATACACATATACGTATTTTTCCCTCATGATTAAATAAACTGATGCTCAAATAAGTCTTGGGTAAATACACAGCCTTGTTGTAGAGCTAGGATTTGAGACTTTGTAAATTCCTAGCATTTCTCTGGCAGTGGAATATCTGAGCATTTGTGGTAAAGTGATGGGTACTTGAATTAGCTGCTTGCAGGGAATGTGTGAGGGGTAGAAAGTAAAGTACTGCCTGCATTCCCAGGGACCAACTGCATTAAGATCATGTTATGAAGAGGTATATCTCAAATACCTGTAGGGATTTTTGTTTTTCAAAGCATTATTTACAAGTCTGGGGCAAGAGCTGGGTTATTTAACACACTAGTGGAGCCATGAAAGGCAAGGAGAAAAAGGAAACCCTAATTTTTTGTTGTTCAAGAATGAATTTCAGGCGAAAAAAATACATACAAAATGAAGACTTGTATTACAGTGTTTGCCCTGCTCTGTGGTGTGATATGAAAACGTTCTTTGCACTCTCACATGAAATCCTTATTACATTCTCTCTGCCCTGTTTTCCTTGCTTTTGGGAGAAGTACTCTGAAAGTCTGAGCTCACCAGCAAGGCTGCAGCAGAAGCAAATTATAGGCTGCCCCCTGGAGGGTAGCTCCAGAAGAACCACTGGAAGAGTAACAGGAAAGAACTCTGCACAGAATTTTTAAATATCTGTTTTGTTGTAAGCAGCCACTTCCCGAGTTCAATAGGGAACAACTAACAATTTAGCATCCCAGAGAAGGCAACAGTGGCTGTGTTTTGATATATGATCTTTTCACTCCTTACTATAGTCACAATATCTACTTAAAGCAACATGGATAAAAGAGGGTTGCACCAAATATACTGTTTCCAACATTAAACTTTATTTTAATGCTATATTCTTTCCCAAAATGTATTTCATCCATTTTAGAACTGACCTGGCAAAACACCATTCAAGCTTCTGGTATCACAGCAATAAGCATCTTCCTTTGATCAGAAAACACATGCAATTATGCAGTCAATTTAAAAGTAAGTAAACAATATTTTAAAAAGTGTTTGAATTTGTGTGAAATAACCTTTAATTCCTTTTTGGTTATCTACTCCTTGATCCAGAGTATTCGGCCTTATCTACCTCATACTCAGAATTAATGTTTGCTACTACCTTTCTATCCTTGGGAAAAAAAAATCTATGGCCAGATATATTTCCTTGTGTACAAGCCTTATGCATGTCTTATACATGTCATTAAAAGCATAGTTGTTGACATAATACAATACTTCCTTTATATTATGCCTGCAACTTAAAAATTTAGGCAGATTTTTGGTTTTCACAGACACTAAATTTTAGAGGGACTGGATAGGGACTGGAGGAGAGGGGGGCTAATCAGCCTGAAGTCTAAGTAATAGTCCTATAAAACAAGGAATAGTCCTCTCCAAATGCCAACGTGCCCTCAGTAGGAGATACCCCTGTCCTCTACTGAGATGACAGAGACTCATAGGCACATGTGAAGAGAATTCCAAGTTATTAATCCACAAGGGTTAAACTAGTATGGTTGGGGCTGGGGATATAGCTCAGTGGCACAGCAACTGCCTGGTGAGCATGAGGTTGTGAGTTTAATCCCCGGTATCCAAAAAATTAAAAATAAAAAATAAACTAGTATGGTTATTCTGCACACTATACTCTATGGGTGATTAGTACTGAGTGATGTAGGGCATTATCCAGTCTATTGAAGCTGATCATTCCATCATAGGGTTATGGTGCTGGTTCATTTCTCAGGGCAAGCAAATATGCCAATTCCTACATCCACCATCACTACTAAACTAATCAGAAACTGAGAATAACGAACTGGTTGCTTTTAAAACATCAAATAGAGCGAGGTGGTGCATGCCTGTAATCACAGCACTCAGGAGGCTTAGGAAGGAGGATCGTTGCAAGTTCGAGACAGCCTGGGCTACAAAGTGAGCTCAAGGCCTGTTTGAAGTGTACAGCGAGATCTTGTCTCAATCAATCAATCAATCAATCATCCAATAGGTTTCTACTTTGTACTATTAAGCCACTCAAATAAAAGATAAAGGAGATAATCATTTTGTGTTCTAAGATTAAAATAGTTAAAGATAATATTTTATGTTTCTTGATAGCTAAGAAAGAATACTAAATGCAAGTAGATTTTGATGAAAATTTTTGCATTATTTCTAGGCCAGTGGGAAACAGTTCTGTAATCAATTATGAATGACCACAGTGATATAAGAGGAATGCTCACAGCACATATTTGTAATTTGTCATATCTAAACTTTTCTAAATTTTTTACAATTATTAATAAGCTATAATTATAATCAATCAGTTTGATATCTATAATGTTCCAAGATACTGTATTTTAGAGAAATTTTATTTTGTTTCTATATATGTGACTTAATGATGAAAATAAAACTATGAAGAAATAACTAGACTCTAAAGAGGGAGACAGAGAGTGAAAGAGAGAGATTTATATTCTTAATTTAATTACTATGGCTTGGAGAGCATAATGCCCCAGAAACAAAGGGTATTCTTCTTAATCTATGACCCATGACTCCTCTTCTATTAAAAAAAAAAACCTTTGTTCATAGCATACATTTTCATTGATTCTTATCATCTCACCATTGTAGCTGAAGTTTTAAAAGTAATTACTCTTATTTTTTTAAAACATTATTTAAAATATAGGATGAGTTGAAGAGTTCTGATTGATTGAAATTTTTTATATTTCCAGGGATCTGGAAAGCTAATATTTTTTATATTAATAGAAATATTTCACATATTCTCCAAAGCCTGAAATTATACAAACTTCTCTTACAGTTCAAATAAACACCTAATTAGACACAAGATCTTGATATTGAATACTATAAGGTTTCTCTTCTGCTGTTACTTGGTGAATTTATAGTTCCATTGATACCATAGTAGATACTGATGATATATATATATATATGCTAATAAACAATGCATGTAAATAGTTATACTACAAAAATATGGAATTAGTTCAAAATCTGAGATGTAGATTTGATAGCTAGAATGAAAAGAATGAGTATTTTGAAACTAAGCTAAATATATTCACTATTGCAAAACTCAGCATTGGCATTTGGCTTATCATGCCTTATTTAGGAATAGTTATTTTTCATTGTGAGACTGGCAAACTAAGAACATCAATTAACTAACTTGTGAGATGAAAATGTCATTGCTCTTATTTGTTGTAATTTGATTGTTGGCCACATACTATACCTCAGAACATTTCTAATATATTCCTTTCCTCTTAGAATTTATAATCTGCTTTAGCCAATCCAGTTGGTTTGCTGAAGATAAAATTAGACCTTCAAAACTCCAAAAAATTTGATTTTTAGTGGGAGACTGTAATAGTATAAATAATAAGTCAGAGTTTACTAAAAACACCTATCGAGGTATGAGGAATTTTTAAAATAAAAACTTTAAAAAATCTTTTTGAAACATGTAATATACCTTGGAAATTATGTTAGGGTGTGAGAAGAAAGTCTTAACAAAGTTTCCAGCGATCACCTTATAATTTAAAAAGTATAAGTAGCCGGGCATGGTGCCTCATGCCTGTAATCCCAGCACTCGGGAGGCTGAGACAGGCGGATCGTTGTGAGTTCGAAACCAGCCGGGGCTACAAAGTGAGCTCAAGGCTAGCCTGAACTGCATAGTGAGACCCTGTCTCAAAAACACCAGGGCTGGGGATCTAGCTCAGCGGTCTAAGCGCCTGCCCGGCAAGCGCAAGGTCGTGAATTCAATCCTCGGTGCTGTAAAATAAAATAAAATAAAATAAAATAAAATAAAAAAAT